>VZTY01034784.1:0-26838 GCA_013400935.1 Turnix velox
CCACACAGCTTGGTGTCATAAATGCCATTATTGAATGGCATAATGTTTGTCCCACTCCAGCAAGGCTGCCAAGCCACATGGCTTGGCAATCAGACACACACGTGGATTATTCTGTGACATATTTGGCAAGGCACACCTACCAGGCATCATCTCTGCCCACGTCTGAAATAAAATTAATTGAAACAAGAGGGATTACAACACTCACTTTTCAGTCTCAGGCTGCAGGAATGATTTCACTTGGCTGAATGGCATGAGAACAAGTTTGGGAATTGTGTGAGCTTGTAAAATCAAATATAAAGGAATCACAGAGAGGCTTCTCAGTGTGTCTGCAAATTGAGTGAGGTGCATTCACAGCCCCATTCTCTCATGCATTTGATGGTGAGGATTTAGAGCAGTGTTGTTATATGTAGTGGCAATCAATTAGGGAAATAATATATGAATTTTGAAGTATTTGTACTCTTTATAGGATTCCTCTATCTGACCTTATGAATTCCATAGACCTTCCACTAACCCACACAAAGATTATTTGTACCTGCTGGTGGAGCTGTGATTGTCATAGTCATAGTCATCTAGGTTGGAAGGGACCTTGTGTCTTCTTGTTTGCTAGCAACAACATGTAAATGCTTCTCATTCCATTGGTGATGGCTGAGGTTTATTAAATATTATTAAATATTTAATTAATATTTAATTAAATATTAAATAGGCATTAAATATTCCTTTCTACTTTCTTTCATACAGCTTATGGGATGTCAGAAAGAATGGCTTTGTTTTTTGATTTTTCTTGGATGTGGCTTCATAGAATGGTTTGGGTTGGATGAGACCTTAAAGATCNTGTCTTCTTGTTTGCTAGCAACAACATGTAAATGCTTCTCATTCCATTGGTGATGGCTGAGGTTTATTAAATATTATTAAATATTTAATTAATATTTAATTAAATATTAAATAGGCATTAAATATTCCTTTCTACTTTCTTTCATACAGCTTATGGGATGTCAGAAAGAATGGCTTTGTTTTTTGATTTTTCTTGGATGTGGCTTCATAGAATGGTTTGGGTTGGATGAGACCTTAAAGATCATNTAGTACAGGATGTCCCTGCTCACTAGATGGCTTTTGAGCTCTATAACTCACTGTCTCTATGAAATGCCTCGCTTTTCCATTTAATAAGAAATAGATGCACAAGAAGAAACACTGCTGTAGAAAGCAAAAATATCTAAAGTCCCCAAAACTAACTCTTCTAGGGCTCAATGTAGTTTTCCTCATGGGAAACTGGAAGATGTCAAACCTGTTTTTACATGGTGGCAAATCTGGGCTTTAAAAGCCCAAGTTATGATTTTTTCCCCCCCCTGATTTGCTTATGCTCATGTGTATCCTTGTGCAAACACACAGAGGTACAGGCAGCTGGAAGTAAGCCTCGAAGTCTGGTAATTAATCAAATGTCACAGCCAAATGAAAATAAAACCCCTGGCCATAACCCAGGTAACAACAAATATTGCTATAGAGACCTAATGCCTGCATGGAAAAGACCAATTGTACTGAATAAGGAGGAGGGGATGGGGGGTGCCCTGAATGCAGCAGTTTGTGTTCTTCTGAATTTTAAAATTTTGGGGAGTAAAAGTGGCAAAGAATGTGCAAGTCTGATACAGGCAACTTCAGAAGTTATTCTGAGGCAGGAGCTGCACAAGCAGACACACAGAGTAAGTTCTAGCTTCTTTGCAGTCTAGGCAAGGTTCACTGGAAGTTTCTCTATTTATTTTTATTGGGAACTAGATGGAGACCTTTGCCTATGGGTGAAATGAGAGAAGGAATCAATCAGAAACCATTTTTTCTCTCCCAAAGCACAACTTTGCTTATGAACAACAATTATTAAATGTATTAATCTATTGCCACTTGTTCCATCAGTTTTCAATATGTGGAGAATATATTTCAGCATTGCTGTGATGGTGCAATAGTCTGCTTTACATTTCCTCAGTATTTTTTGTGTAAAATTCAAGAGGGTTTTGTGTAAAATTCAAGAAGTTTCAAGACAGGGGGATGCAGACAAGAGCATTGTCATTGCAGATTTCACTCTCACCATTTGGGGTGTATCTTTGGTGATTCCTCATAGTGTTTGATGTTTTGCTAATGTTATTTTACATTAATAATGTAGAAATAGTGCTTAGAGATACAGTTTAATGATGCCTCTTGTCAGAGTTAAGTTGATGGTTGGACTCAATGATCTGAAAGGTCCCTTCCAACCAAGGCAATTTGTTGTTCTGTAATAACATTCCTAGCAAGTCATAAATAGTGTCACCTAGCAAGCCATAAATCACTGCTGTGTGGGAGGTAAGAGGTGGCCCAAGCATTCACAGAAAGGGAATAAGAATCAGAGGAATCAGCTTAATTGCTTGAGGAGCTGGCATCCTCTTTATTTCCCTGCTTTTTATCACCTATACTATTATTTCAGTTAAGCATTTAAGTTATTTTGTTTCTGATGAATGATTTCCATGATCATAGCTCATAAATACTTACTGATTTTATGATAATATTATAGAATCATAGAATAGTTGGGGTTGGAAGGGACCTTAAAGATCATGAAGTTCCAACCCCCCTGCCATAGGCAGGGACACCTCCCACTACATCAGAC
This sequence comes from Turnix velox, assembly GCA_013400935.1. Lineage (NCBI taxonomy): Eukaryota > Metazoa > Chordata > Aves > Charadriiformes > Turnicidae > Turnix > Turnix velox. The sequence continues at coordinate 2,624 of VZTY01034784.1, forward strand.
TGCTCAGTGCCTTGTCCAGCCTGGCCTTAAACACCTCCAGAGAGGGGAAAACCTCTCTGGGCAACCTCTTCCAAGTGTTTCACTACCCTCACTGTAAAGAATTTCTTTCTTATATCCAGCCTGAATCTACCCTCATCCAATTTACATCTATTATTTCTAGCCCTCCAGTCACATATCTTATTAAAAAGTCCTATGTACAGAGTAAATCTGATTCTTGCTTTGAAAGTAGGTACAAATGGGGAATAACTTGATGCATTTCTTTTTTATGCATGTATGAATGGAAAAAAATAGATCAAGAGCAATTCCTGAATCAGAGTTGCCACATCCAAATTCATGGCTACCTATTGAACCTGCTAGTCTTGAACAGCCCAGGCTTCTGGTATTGTGTTACTTTATAAAAGTTTTCACTTTCTTTATTTAAAAAAAAAGGAAAAGAAAATGAGAAAAGGTGGGTTTGTTTTTGTTTTTTCTTTTCCTTGGAATTTTATAACCTCTTCTGGGTGCAGAGAAATACTGGGAAGACTTAATGCCTTGAAAAATAAAATGCAGAGAGAAGGAATATATAGGTTTAAACACCACGACCCTTGGAGGATTTAGCTTCAAATTTTTTTTGTTGGAATGCGATGATTTTTAAGGTCCCTTCCAACCCAAACTATTCTATGATTCTATGAATATGTACATAGAGATGTTGTGTTCATGATGGTAGGACCATATATGCATTAAAACAGCAATGTAATTACGGTGTAATTTTGTTTCTTTAATCCTGGGGCACACCAATGGAAAATCAAGCATCTGAAGCAGACTTAGCTTCATTATCAGGTCTGTGTTACATTGATCTCACACGCACAGCTTTAGACACAGAACTTTGGAAATGTTGGCTCTTACTCTTTGTTGTGCAGCACTCGAGCCAGGCAGCTGAACTGCCTGTGATGCCAATAAATGAATGAGTTAAAATTGGATCAGCTTGTAAAACATCTCCATCTAATCCAATGTTTTGGTTGCTCCGTGGTGGCCATATCAAGGCCACTTGTAACAACAGGGCTTCGGAAATACTGGGTCATATTTACATTCTAGAGGAACAGCTTGTTGGTGTTGCTATACCATGCTCAGAGATTGAGATGCAGCATGTGTGCCAACAGATCTGAGCTAACCCTGAGCTAAACAGGGTGTTTGGGACAGCAGGCAGCCTGACCACACTCTGCTCTCATGCCCAGCAGCAGGTGAAGTACTAAAAAACAATGAGCTTCTCTTCTGCATGTCATAGATCCACAAGTCTAAGAATCCAGGTGCACTGGCTTATTAATGTATAGATGAACCCCTGTGAATTCTAGAGGGATTTTTTTGGGGTGAAGTTTTGAACAACAGCAGCAGTTCAGTTTGGAAATCAGAATAAAACTCATCCTTGTCCTGAGCAGAATGTCTGGGGAGATTTTGAGGCCTCCTCACAGAAGTGGAGATGGACCCCAGCATCCTCAGCCAGAAATTATAAGGTCTAAATTAGAGGAAAGGCATAAAAATCCCCTGGGGATAGGGCTGGAGCAGAAAGAAATTAAGTTAGCTTACGTGCTTTGTGTTTGAAATGTGTATGTTTTACAGATGCTAACACAAAGACATCTCAATAAAATTTAGCCAGTATGTGTCTGTCTGCAGTGCTGAGTGTGCTGCAGCTTCACAGTGGTGTGGGAGAACTGGGAAGCCGGGTTGCCACTTGGAGTAAGGAAGAATCCAGTCAGAATCTCTTTTATTTTCCACATGGGATGAAATGTATAGAATATGGAAAGCAGATCAGAATTTAAACCCCCCTACATTGAGAAAACCTGTCTTTAGAAAGGGAAAAAAGCAACAAAGCTGTGATCAGCCACATTATAGGCTAAGAAATCATCCCATGTGCTACCATCATGATAAGCATGTGCTTTCCTGGCTGTGTTCTGTTTTACACCTTATCTGCAAGCTGGCCTCTCCTGAAGCCAAACATCTGAGCAGGAATCATCTCCATGGTGTTAGAGGGACCTGATTAGCAACCAAAGTGCAAGCAGGAGCAGCTGAAGCAATGACAGAAGCTGACTCCAGCAGCCTGCCAGGAAAGGGCAGCTTCACATTCCAGCTGGGAGTGGTGGGAACTCAGCCAGCCCTGCCTGCCCAGGAAAGGGCTTTAATTAATGTGTGTCTGCTGAGGAACAGGGATGTGCTGATGGCACTGCTGGGGCCTCTCAGAAAAGGAAGGTAATAGACTAGTTTGTGCTTCTACTCCTGATTTGAAGAGCAACTTTTAACCATTGGGAGCATATAGAATCATAGAATAGTTTGGGTTGGAAGGGTCCTTAAAGATCATTGAGTTCCAACCCCCCTGCCATAGGCAGGGACACCTCCCACTACATCAGGCTGCTCAGTGCCTTGTCCAGCCTGGTCTTAAACACCTCCAGAGAAGGGGCATCCACAGCCTCTCTGGGCAACCTCTACCAGTGTTTCTCCACTCTCACTGTAAAGAATTATTTTTTCTATCTATCCTGAATCTCCCCCCTTCCAATTTACATCCATTATTTCTAGTCCTCCCATCACATATCTTATTAAAAAATCCTACCCTAAATCACAATTGAATAACCTGAGATGTGTAGGTTGTTGTTTTGTCCTGCATCTCACTGCAGATGATGCTGTACATATTTGATGAAATGATACAAAGTGTCTGACTCCAAAAGTGAGTGTGTAGCTGGAGGGATGTATTGCATCATTGTTCTCAGGGGAGTGAGAGATGCTGCTCTCATTAGGTCTAATGGAAGCTAATTTCTGCAGAGCCCTCTGCACTCCACTGCTTGTTGTCCTGCCTTTGCTGGGTTTTGTTTTACATAATTAATTAACCACACAACTGCTTCCAAGCACTTGAGACCCCTTGGAAGTTGCAGGTTGAGAACGGATATGCAGTGGGTACAGGTATAATAAACACTTCATTGCATTAAACCAACACTTTAAGTAGTCCTGTGGCTGGAGAAGATACCTGGGAAGAACTTCTCAGTGCTGAATCATGACTCAGTGTTGCTTTAGCAAAGCCTCCACCACCAAATGTTGGTCTAAAAATGTCTGTAGTTCTGAGCAAATGTATTAAACAATAAAGCATGCATTGCCACATGCTTTAAGGCAGTTGTACTGGCAAAATAGCTTTCTCTCCACAGAACAAGTAAACAGCATCCTGGAAGGGATCTTAGTAGCGGTAAATGATCTGCTGTAGAAGAGCTCAATTATGGGAGGTTTGGCTGTTGTTTTTTTTCTTTTTTTTATTTTTTGCAAAGTGCTCAGTGGTTTGGGATGGTGTAGCTGATCTGTGGTGATGCTGCAGGGCCAAATGGACATATTTGTATTTCATAAAATATTTCATCCAGCCTCATCCAGCCTGGTCTTGAACACCTCCAGAGAGGGAACATTCACAGCCTCTCTGGGAAACCTCTTCCAGTGTTTCACTACCCTCACCATAAAGAATTTCTTTCTTATATCTAGCCTGAATCTACCCTTCTCCAATTTACATCCATTATTTCTAGTCCTCCCATCACATTTCTTATTAAAAAGTCCCACCCCTGCCTTTCTGTAGCCCCCTTGAGGTATTGAGAAGCTCCTATGAGGTCCCCCCTGAGCCTTCTCTTCTCCAGGCTGAACAACCCCAATTCCTTCAGCCTGTCTTCATAAGGCAGTTGCTCCAGCCCTTTGATCATCTTTGTGGCCTCCTCTGGAATTTTTTTCAGAGATTTGCAGAAGTCAGGCTCTGTGCTTTAAGCCATCTGACCTTCCCATGTTTTGGTGAGGCCAGCTCACACATAGGTGAAGGCATCAGTTTCAGGAGGGCTCTGGTGTTGGTGAGCACACACCCCCTGCTCCTTCATCCTCTCTCCCAGCACATCAGGGGAGCTGAAGGACCAAGAGTGCAGGGAAACTCCCAGTAGAGAAGGGGAAGGAGGAGATTTGTTAGTAGAGTCCTGTAATCCTCATGAGGATATAGGAGCACAGAGCAAAGTCAGCATTTTCAGCACAAGTCAGCCCTGTAATCCTCAGGAGAGAAGGAATCCAAGGACACCACCTGCCTCACAGCAAGTCTCTGTTACTGATGCCATCAAAGACATTTGTTTTCTGTCAGTCTGATTGCATGATTGTTTCCAAACTTGTCCAGAATTTGGGTTCTTTTCATTGAGAGCTGGAGGAGGGATTGACAGGCAAGGAGGAGGGGTGGAGGGAGAGAAGAGCTGGGCATGAAAGAGCAGGAAGAATAAAGCAAAGTCTGCAAGCAGCAGAAGGGAAGCTCTCACACTCCTCAGCATCAATGCTCAGTGAGGAGGAAGTAAAACCCTCTGAGGAGCTAGAGAAACCCTTGGCCAAAGATTTTACATCTGTCTGAGAGGTCTCTGGGAGAGAACAGGTTGCCCAGAGAGCTGTGGATGCCCCCTCTCTGGAGGTGTTCAAGACCAGGCTGGACAAGGCACTGAGCAGCCTGATGTAGTGGGAGGTTTCCCTGCCTATGGCAAGGGGGTTGGAACTTGATGATCTTTAAGGTCCCTTCCAACCCAAACTATTCTATGATTCTATCCCAGAACAGAATAAAAAGGGATGAAGTGGCCATGGATGGCTGTGAATATTTAGGTGTTTCCTGCACCCTTCACCTGGTATGTGTTGCTGGCAGACAGTTTCCTTGTGTTCAGCACACATTCCTCCTGCCTTGCTTGAATTTCATTGAGGTCAGTCCCTGGTGTCAACCAAACTGAAAGGCTCCAAGAAAGCTGCCAGCTCCTTAGGGGAGGGGAGGAGGAGAGGAAGGAGATCGAGGGAAAGGACTGAGCCACTTTTCCTTGATCACACTGTGGCACATGACTGAGAATCACAGGGTCCCCGGCTGCATGTCCCCCAATCTACAACAGCCATCCACATGTCTGTCACACTCTGACACTGGATCTGCAGCAACTGTTGCTTCAGCTGGCTGCTGGTATGTACTTATCATCAGTGGTGTTGAAAACCCAGCCAGGGCAAAATGGCATTTAAACTTCAGCTCCAGAGGCCAAACAGAGAAAAACAGAAAAGGGTTTTATCAATGTGAAAGTGACGTGAGATGGATACATTTAGTTTTCTTTCAAGTGCAGGTTGGTGAAGTTTTATTTTGATCATTTTCAGGCGTGAGATCAAAGGAATGAAACAAAATGCAGTTAGGAATGTGTTCTCCTGTTCCTGCATGGATTTATTTCTGTGCATTTCTTGCACACTGCCATAGAATGGGGGTGTGCAGTGGCCAGGAGCACCTCTGTTGATGGTAGGACATGGGGCATGGGGAAGCGAAGTCATCAATTAGCATTGATGCCATATCTAGCAATAACAAAGTTTTGTAATTAGGTGATCCTTTTTCTACTTGCATACTGCTGAGGGACTAGTGCAGATTGTGTTTTGTTTACTTTGGCCATTTTAGTGGCTAAGCCTACTCTGGTTGACATCCTTTTTGTTTTTGTAGCACTCGCCTCCCCCTGGAGTCAGCTGTGCCCCAGCCCCCTGTCCAGGTCTGATTATTTTTCTTAACACTAAATAGTTTTGATTCCCTGTCAGAGTCCTTTAATTTCATTGCACATTTGTTTACTGAGATGAAGCAATTCACTCAGAGCACAGAGCAGCACAAAAAAATTGTAATTTTGGTGCCTTCCTCCAGCTCCTGAGCTTTCAAGTCTTCCAGGTCTGCCTGCTTAGAACCAGTGCTACCAGCACTCTGCATCTTGGCTTGGTTTAATCCTACTGCCACTCTTGCTGCTACCATAGAACCATAGAATAGTTTGGGTTGGAAGGGACCTTAAAGATGATCGAGTAGGCAGGGACACCTCCCACTACATCAGGCTGCTCAGTGCCTTGTCCAGCCTGGCCTTTCTGGGCAACCTGTTCCATGCCTGGCAGGTTCCATAGTTGAATGGAAGTCGTTGCCTTCTCCAGAAACTGTGTTTGCTGCTCTTAACCCTGTGAAGTTTCAAGTCTGTTGGGTGAAGTTCTTTTCACACAACCTCCAGGACTTTGTGAGGTGGCAGAAACTGTGCTTGAAATAGGACTGAGTGCTCCTTTTGCATCATTGGGATGGATGGAGCTATGGCAAACACTGCCAGAGAGACCATGCTTGGCTCCACGTGGTGTGAATACCTTGGCTGTAAGCTCTGCAAGGCTAGTGGCCAGCCATGTGATGGTCCAGAGGTCTCAGCTGGCCTGGGCTGCTGCTCAGCTTGTACTGACCCTGGTCAAAAGCCAATAGGGCTGAGTCCTTCCAAGCTGGATCCTGTTCAAGTTTAACTGAACTCCAGAGTGATGCATCATGTTCAGTTCTACATCAAGAAAAGGGTCAGCTGTGTAGCAGCTTTCTTCCACCAAATGGTGATTGAATTGTTTTCACAACAGTAAAACTCCAGCAGTTTATTTCTATTTAATCAATGCAACAGTTACAAAAAAGAAGCTTCTTGGGGCCACAGCTTTCCAGTGTGGTGGAGCAAGTGGTGCAAATGGAGTGATGAAGCTCCCTGGAGTGGTAAGAGGAAAGCAAAGGATGTGGTTTTCTTGGCAGGTCTTCCACATCTTATGTCCTCTGAATCTGGACTGGAAGGACTAGATATCAAACCCTTTTCTAGACCTTTTTTTTGCAAGAATTGGCTCAGCTAATGAGCTACTGGCCATGAACCCTTGTCTAGATGACTATTTAAGCATCTTATTTGTTAGTGTTGAGCAGCAGCAGCAGACTCTGAGCACCAAATACAATTTTGCCAACATTCAACAAACTGGGGTAACACACAATGATTTATTACCTGCAGAAATGCCTAAAAACTTGTCATGGTCTGTTTGTGGAGGTAGATTTAATCCAAATGGCTTTCTGCATGGGAGTCCTGGGTGTGAAGGGGATATTAGCATAGGGATGCTCTTGTCCTAAGCTGCCTGCTTGTGCTTCCAGGAACAGGTTACAGCACTGCCTTGCTTTAACCACAGAAAACCAGCTTTGCAATGCAATAGTTACTTGTCACGAGGAGAAAATTGCTCACAATTTATTTTCAGAAATGAGGTCAAAATAGTGCAGCTGGGGAGGGAAGTGACTGGCGCAGCAGGTTGGTAATGAGATACAAAGCCTTTCCCTGCTCAGTTTAAATCCAGCTTCAGTCAGCAGTGACTGAAATCTTTTATCATTTGACAGTTGTTCACCATGGCCTTTGCAGTGTTGGCTTCGCTCCGTGACATCTGAGTCAGGACTTGCATAAGCAGCTCCCTGCTTGGCTGCCTGCACATCCCACCCACCTGCACAGGTGGAAGAGGCAGGTTAGCAGCCAAGCATCCTCTCTCCTCACTGGGATCACACTTGTCCTGTGAAGAGGCCTCCTGCTTTGCAGAAAGTTTTAGGTTGAACCTACTTTCTTCCTGTTTTGAAGCCCCAAACCCTGTCCCTTTACAGTTGTGAGTTGAAGGTTATGGTAATCATCTGTTCTGAGTTGAAGAGGTTCTGCCAGGGCTGTTGCACTGATTGCTCAGTCTGGCCCTGGAAGATGGGGCCATTCCTTCCCCAGAAGGTCTGGTCCTGCCCTCAAGTTCCCTCCCTGCAGCCTCCTGTGAAGCCCCTCTCTACCTCTGCTCCTGCCTGCACAGATTCTTGAGGGGTTAAAAACTTCAATAGAAGGGCATAGGTGTCTTCTATACATTTCTCTTCCTTGATCATTACAGAATTCCAGAAAACAACAGGGCAGATGATCAGTTCACTGCCCACAAATTGTTCAGTAATGCAGACCTTCTAGTAATGGATATAGTTTTCTTACTGATCCATCTAGGGAAGAAGATACTGAGATCAAATATTTAATCCTATATTTGATCCATGCTTTTCTTCTCCATCATTAGCCAGTAAGGCTAATCATTAACCCAGTAGGAGTTCTTTCTGGTTTTTTTTCCCTTTGTAGTTTGAAATAAGGGTGGTTGGAGCAGCGGTGGGAGCTGCCTGTTCACAGCTGATGCCAGGAGGCAGGAAGTTTCCAGAGGATTGGAAACACACATCCTGCAAAAGGATGAGAACTGGTGAGATGGGGAGAATGGCAGAGTAAAAGGGCAAAAGTAGATCTGCTTAAGTACATTGACAGAGTGGAGGAAATCACTGGCATGAAGTCCCCTGCTCCAAAGAGTCTGCTTATGAGGTGCTTGCTCTTAAAATGCTGAGTCCTTTTGACTCCTAAATTCTTCTGTGCAGGATGACAGCTCTGAGGGGTAAAACAAGGCAGGAATGTGACTGCTGTCATATGCTGGAGGCACGCTGTAGTACTGACCTGCGATGGGCTGGGGTTGAATGACAAGGGAGGGGAAGGATTTCCTGGAGAAGAAAATTGCCTGGCTGGCCCTTTGGAAAAATATCAGCATGCTCTGCTGAAGGGCACTTGAGGTCTTTCCTGCCAGGAGGTTGTGGCACCACAGAGCTGGGTGTTGAGAGGAGGCATCAGCTGCAGCCTGCTGTGCAGCCAAGCAAAGGAAGCTGCCCCGTGATGTGCTTTTGGGGACTGATCTTGCAGGTGAGTAGGAAAGTGGGAAGATGAGGAAGGTTTAAATCAGCCTGAAGGTGAAAATAGCAACAAAAAAGGAAATGTGTAAAGAATCCTCCAAATTAATTTTATTAGGATCAGTCTGTGGTAGACTTGGAGCATTCTATGTAACATTAGTGGAAACTGTAGAGAGGAGATGCTTCATCTGCAGAAGAAGGTGGCAGGGCGAGTGTCAAAACAGCATATGTAGGTGGGAAGGCACAGGCCAACTCTGTGGCATATAGTTGGCACAGAAGTACCAGAAATGTGTGTGGTCAATATAAACACTTGGCAATACAGTTACAAAATTGGACCAGGTGTTGGTTGATCCAGTGCAATGGACCTCACTGAAGTTTAGTCCTGTCCCATGAGTTTGAATTTGACTCGTGAGCAAGTAAGAAGAATACAGTGACAGAACTTAAGGTAGACTTTCAAAATGACAGGAGCATTGCACATCCCCAGGTGAGTGTTCGTTCCATGTGGCTTATTTATCCAGTTGTGCTTTTGAAGTTACTTTTAGACTTATGTTGACAAAGTAGGAGTTATCTTCTGGCTGAACTCTTTCTTTAAGGAGAATGGACCCAAATGTTCATGGCTTTCTTGAGCATGTAGAGTGCTTGCTATGCATGTTTGACTTCCACAGTTGTGACAAAACCTTTGTAGATGTACCTTTCAGTATAGCTCAGGTAGCCTCTGGGGGTAGCTCCATCCTGAACGTTTAATGTGCAGATCTTCAGTCTCATTTCATTGTGGCTGTACTTATTTTTCTGACAAGCGTGTGGAGAATCAAGAAGACAAGGCTTCATTTGATTCTAAGCTTATACAGCTTTTGTACTGGGAATAAAAATTAAGATTTTTTTATTCCTCATATATGGGAAGAATGGACTTTCCAGCAGTAGATAAGTACCTCCCAATTGAGGATGTATTTTAAGTCTTTTGATATAGTTGATACCTTTGTATGTGACTGTGCATCTGCCTTCTTGCCTGTTTTCTGTCTTGTTCCTTCAACCAGACAATAATTGTTCCAAGAATCATAGAATAGTTTGTGTTGGAAGGAACCTTAAAGATCATCAAGTACCAACCCACCTGCCATGGTCAGGGAAACCTCTGAATTTAATGTAATTGCCAGTACACCCCCCTACAGCATTTTCTCTCTCTTTCCAGTGTAAGAACTTGGGCTGTAGTTTTCTGTACACTTGAGGTGGTATAAACCAGCAATGCCACAAGAGTGGGAAACCAGTCCACATTAGAACTAACCAGGGGAGAGAGCTGAGCTTAGTTGTAATCTACATCGCTCTGAGATCTAATTGCAAGAGGTTTAGTCTTGTAGCAGGGAGAAAGAAGTCTCTTCCTGCACTAATGTTCAACTAAAAGCATGATGACAAAAGAAACTACAGTACCAAGCAGCACAAGGAACAGGAGCAGCCCCACAGCAATTTATTTTCAATCAAGAGCCACGAAGTTATTTCTTCAGAAGGCTTTGGCTAGGGTTCTAGAGAGCTCTGAGCTGTCTCTGCTGTGCCATATGTGCACAAAAAGATGAATTCTCAGGTTGGCGAGATGGGAATTATGATGAGACAGAAGCTGTGAGTCAGGCACAGTGGGGAGAGGCAAATGCCATGGACTGAAGCAGCACTTGGACTCCTGCAGAATGTTGAAAAGAGCTGGAATGAGGGAGATTTTTTTTTTTGTTCTTTTAATAAGAGAAGAACAGAGGGTTTGGAAAACATGCATTTCAGAAGCAAAGAAATTGCAAATTACAGCTTCATTCTCTAGCTACAGCTTTCCTGAGGATTTGGAGCACTTTGCAAATATTTAATTACCCTTGTAAGCAGAGCAAAGAACAAACAGAAGTAAACTGTGCTGCAGGACTGGCAGTCCAGCTGTAACTGGGATGCCTGTACCACCACCTCTAGGGCTGTTCTATTTCTCTTAAGAGCAGGAAGATGAGCCTCATATAAACTGATAAATGAGAAAGCAGGTCTCAGCACCTGAGTCCTGAAGACTCTGCTCTAACAGCCTGACTGTTCCCAGCCTCAGAATATGGCACAGCCTCAGCTCTCTCCCTCTTGCTGTGTGTAGTGTTCCAGCTCCCCTGCAGGCTGCCAGTGGGCATCCCTCTCATCTTTATGGGCATTAATATTCCATCTCCCCGTTACAGGCAGAGTAGATCCACTCTGCAGATGAAATCACCCACTGTGATTTCAGAGGGGTCCCACAGGCTGGGATTTAGACTGTTCGTTTCATTAACTCGAAGCCTCAAATGACACATTTGTAAAATGTCTGGGTTTCTTCCCAGTTTCTGCAGGGTGCTCTCTCTGCTTTAGCTTCTCACTGAAATAAGGTTAAGACACTGATTTAGACCAAGCAATCTAAGTAAACCTTTGCCTCAATTCCCACATTTTAAAAATTTACACTGTATGAGCACATCATGATCAAAGGTCTGGAGCAACTGCCTTATGAAGACAGGCTGAAGGAGTTGGGGTTGTTCAGCTTGGTGAAGAGAAGGCTCAGGAGGGACCTCAGAATAGCTTCTGAAGGGGGCTACAGAAAGGCAGGGGTAGGACATTGTAACAAGATATGTGATGGGGGGACTAGAAATAATGGATGTGAATTAGAAGGGGGTAGATTCAGGCTAGATAGTAGAAAGAAATTCTTTAGGGTGAGGGTGGTGAAACACTGGAAGAGGTTGCCCAGAGAGGCTGTGGATGCCCCCTCTCTGGAGGAGTTTAAGGCCAGGCTGGACAAGGCACTGAGCAGCCTGATGTAGTGGGAGGTGTCCCTGCTTATGGCAGGGGGGTTGGAACTCGATGATCTTTAAGGTCCCTTCCAACCCGAACTATTCTATGATTCTGTGATCATAAACCATGGGAGATGCTACAACTTACCCTGCTTTGCAACCCCCTTGAGCTTCTGGAAGGCTGATGTTAATGCAGTGATTAAGTATGCAATCCCTAAGTGTGAAATTAAGCATCAGAACAACCAAGTAATTACTTCCAAACTCGTCTTTTTATGTTGTGCACGCAACATTCCCCCTCCCACCTTCCCCTCCCTAATTTTCCTCCTCTTTTCATTTGTCAGCCAAAATGCAAAGCCTTTAGGTCAGAGTCTGGTTGATTTGTTCTTTCTGTGAAGCACTTTGCACATGGGAGGTGGCAAGAGAAGTAAAATATCAAGGATGATTCTATGGTTTGGAAGCTTTGCTGTGTGAAAGCAGGGAGAGGGAGGCAAAAAGCAGTTACAGCAGCCTCTGGCAGAGGACTTAGTGATGGAGATACAGAACTGCCCACTCTAGTGTCACCCAAGACAGTTTGCAGCTTTCTCTAATGGCAGGAAAGTGTCACCTTGGCACAGAACAACAAAGGAATCACAGAATCAGAGAATAGTTTGGGTGGGAAGGGATCTTAAAGATCATCGAGTTCCAACCCCCCTGCCATAGGCAGGGATTCCTACCACTGCGTCGGGCTGCTCAGTGCCTTGTCCAGCCTGGCCTTAAACACCTCCAGGGATTGAGGGGACATCCACAACCCCTCTGGGCAACCTCTTCCAGTGCTTCACTACCCTCATGGTAAAGAATTTCTTTATTATGTCAAGTCTGAATCTACCCCCTTCCAATTTACATCCATTATTTCTGGTCTAGCTTGGACAGGGTAGATACAAGGAAGAAATTCTTTAGGGTGAGGGTAGTGAAACACTGGGACAGGTTGCCCAGAGAGGCTGTGGATGCCCCGTCCCTGGAGGTGTTTAAGGCCAGGCTGGACAAGGCACTGAGCAGCCTGATGTAGTGGGAGGTGTCCCTGCCATAGGGCTTGGAACTCGATGATCTTTAAGGTCCCTTCCAACCTGAACTATTCTATGATTCGAAGTGAGGTTAATGCAGAATGAGCTGTTAAATGTTAGCTTCAGCAGCCAGATGTCTTTGCTAACATGGAACACAAAAGTTATTTCATGAAAGCCTCTGAACACAAAGTACTCTGTGAAAGTTTAAGTGCCAGGTGGTGTATTAAGTAAATAAAGTAGCCCTGCTGTAGGCATTGTTCCTCCCGGCAGCCGGCTGTAACCAGCACCAGTCCAGACGACCATGTGAAATCTCTGCCATGTGATGCAGGGCTGTGCCCGGCTAAAAGTGCCCACACGGGGCTGGGAAGTCAGGAGAGACTTTTCTTTCAGCAGTTATCAGTGGTGTTGATAAGGGCCAACTGTTGCACGTGGCTCATTTGCATGGCTTGGCTGACGCTCCTCAGTCATCTGCTTTGGATCAGGAAAAGAATCTCGGGGCTTGCACAGATGTCATGTGTGTCCCCGGTGCAATTTGAATGAAGAGGGGTGATTGATTTTCAGTTTAGTGACTTTTTACATTGGTGTCACAGTGACACACAGTCAGCTTCAGTTATAACCCGGCAGTTGCCCCCAGGCAGTGGTTGCAGAATGTCACATCCCATTATCCAGAGTGTCAGGGAAGATGGCCCTCTGAAACTCCTCTTGCTCTGCTGTCAGGGCTGGGATTGGAAAGTTAGCCAGGAGGTTATCAGACTGAAAAGCTGGCATTTGCAAGTTTCTTGACCTTTGGGGGATTGGTACACAGAGGATGAAACTTTCTTTGTTTGTGTCTGCTTCTCCTAGACATGCCTGCCCAAACCTCCTCCTTCTGCTTCTCATGGTTCTACAAGATGTTTCTCCATCGTGCATCACACAATTAATACTTTGTGTCTGGTCACCAGGCTGGAAAGGTACATAATGCCTGGCAGGAAAGCTGTGGAGGGACAGGATGAGGGCAGGGCATGGAGTAACAGGACAGGGAGCAGTGGTTTCAAACTAGAGCAAGGGCAGGTTTGGATTAGACATTAGAAGGATGTCCTCCACCATGGGAGTGGTGAAACAGGTTGACCAGAGAGGTGATGGAGGACTCATCCCTGGGGACATTCAAGGCCAGACTTAATGAGGCTCTGAGCAACATGATGTTCCTGCTAAATCCTCCCCTGCAGGGGAGTTGGACTAAATAATCTTTAAAGGTCCCTTCCAACTCAACACAATCTGTGATTCTATGATTTTGACAGTGCTGGCCACATCCTTATGGTGTCTGGTAACATCTTGGTGCTCAGTTCAGGAGCTAAGTGCTCCTGCCTAGCTCAGGCACTTATTCAGTGGTACCTCAACCATTACTAGGACCTCTTCATTTATCACCTGTCAAGCTGTCAAACAGCAATAGCATTTGGCCAAAAAAAAAAAAAAGCCTTTCTTTGTCATCAAGCCTGTGGCTAATCTCCATTTCTTTGCTATGAATCATTTGCCTATGGTATTGCCTCCAGTATTTGCAAGACAAGGAGAAAGAGGTAGCAGAAAATTGGGAATTAGAAGCCTGGCTGGAACCTTCCTGCCAACAGGAACTAGAAAAATCCTATTAGAGGGGTGCTTTATGCCAGGATTTCTAGTCTCTGCTTGTTGTGTTTGGATTTGTGTCTTTAAAAGCCACAAATTTTGAAATGTATACATCTCAGGATCCTATATACTACTTCCTGCAGCATTCCTAAGGCCCTCAGAGCTAGAGTTCACCACCCATGAGGGCCACCTCTTTCCTGATAGTCAACTTCCCTGTCCAGCTCGTTTACTGTGATAGAAATTTATCTGCTGAATGAAGGAGAAATGCAAAATCAAAAAGCAAAGCAAAAATCAAAAAGGATGAAACTTGTCTAGTTGTGGAAAATGTGTATTAAGACCCAAGTGAAAAAACTCAGGCTCACTGCAGAGGTTTCAGTCTAGAAAGGTATTAAGCTTGGGATAAGGAGGGGGTGGAATCCATCTGTAAGAGTGGATCAGTAGGACAGGACAAACCTGCAGCAGAACCTTCAAAGGATTAGGTGGTGTGAAAGTGTTTCTCCTGATCAGCCTTCCCTCATAAAGAGGCCTTGGGATCTTCAGAGAGAACAATTCTCAAAACTTTACCAATTAAACTCTTCAGCACCTGGTTTTCTCAGTTTTATGAGGACAAGGTATTATGGTGCAGGTTCCACAGAGTGTTGTCCAGGCACATAAATAGAGAAAAACAGACTGAACCCTAGAAACTGGGATAGTTTTGTCTTCAATTCTGTAAAGTGAAATGGCTTCTACAGCAAAAACTGGACCTTTGTTCAGGTGTTTCTGTGGCTGAGAGCACTTAAGGAGAAGTTTTCTTTACTGTGTTTGAACCAATATAAACAAATCAGATTTTTGCTGCAGTTTTCCTGTGAGACTTTTTAGACAGTGAGATTTTCAGTAATAATATAAGATTGAAGATGTCCTTAGTGATGCAGCTAGGAGAGATGGTGCTCCACTGGAACCAAAGAGCTCAGATGGAGGACTGAGAGTTCTGGCTGTTGTACAAGGCATGCCCTGCTACTTTTCAGGCTTTGTTTTTTTGGGGTTTTTTTTCTCATTTAATTTAATTTTATTGTATTTTATTTTATTTATTGCTGTGCAAAACAAGGGCTTTATTTAAAAGAAATCTTTGTGAACACCTAGAGAAACAAGTGATAGTAGCAATGCTATACAAGGCATGCCCTGCTACTTTCCAGTCTTTCTTCATTTTATTTTATTTATTACTTTTATTTTATTTTATTTATTTATTGCTGTGCAAAACAAAGGCTTTATTTAAAAGAAATCTTTGTAAACACCTAGAGAAACAAGTGATAGTAGCAATGCTATACAAGGCATGCCCTGCTACTTCTCAGGCTTTGGTTTTTTTGATTTTTTTTTTTTTTAGTCTAACAGGTATTTTACAACATTCAGTATCAGGATCACTGATATTGTTTGAACAGAAACAGGCAGTAGGCATTTACCTGTTTGTGTGTTCATAGTTCTACTGTCATGAAGTGTTATTAAAGTTGATTTTGCCTAATTTGCATCAATTTGATTATGTGTCAAAATGAACATGGGGTTGTGTGTGAAGGGTGAATCAGCTTAATGAACAGCCAGCTCAACACAGCTTCACTTGCTCTGCTGACTGCTTAAAATTCAGCAGCCACAGCCCACCACCTCCTGCTCTGCTTCACAGCCAGCTGAAGAATGGAGCTGAAAGGACAGTATTGTCCTGGGAAGGAAGGAGACAAAAAGTGTCACACGGAGCCACTGCAAATGGAAATTCCTTCTGCTTACTTTTCCTGGGAAGTCTGGGTTGAAGTTGTACATGCCTGTATCCCCAGGTATAAACTTGGAAAACTATTTTAGAAATGGTTCATATGATCAGGTAAAGGAGGAAAGAATCATAGAATGGTTTGGGTTGGAAAGGACCTTATAGATCACCTAGTTCCAACCCCCCTGCCATGGGCTGGGACACCTCCCACTAGACCAGGTTGCTCAATGCTTCATCCAGCCTGGCCTTAAACACTTCCAGAGACTGGGAATCCACAACCTTTCTGGGCAACCTCTTCCAGTGTCTCACCACCCTCACATCAAAGAACTTCTTTCATACATCCAGCCTAAAACTACCCTCTTCCAATCTGCATCTATTACTCCTAATCCTGCCACCCTTTTAAAAAGTCCTGCTCCTAGAAAAAGGTAAACTGCAAAAGTGATTTATTTTTTCTGGGCAGTAACTCTTCACCAGTTTTGACAACTTAATCTTAGAGCAGACTGTAGTGTTTGGACCTTTTCTAGGGGAGTGTGACTCTTCCAAGCCATCTGAGGCCAGTCTTTCATACTGGAGCATCCCTCAATCTCTGGCAGCCCCATCTACATGCTCCAAAGTCTCATGGGGACAGGGACTGTTTATTCTTTTTGGAAAAGGGTTGATTTGAACTCAGGGCAGAGCTTCATGTAGTGAAGCTGATAGATAAAAGGGAGGCAGGAACCATGGTGTCCTCTCAGACACCACCAGATGCATCCTGCCAGGTCAGGCATGAAATGGAGGTGACAGAACTAATTGTGGGTGTCACCCGGGGAATGTAGGAAATTTAGGAGGGCAGCTCCTCTTCTTCCCATGGGCTCATGTGAATGACAGCACAGTGCTTTATCCTTTCCTGTTATGTATCAGCTGAAGGATGGGGTGGATCTGAATGGCCAAGCTGGTGGGTGGAGATCTTCATGCTGTGCAAAACAAGGGCTTTATTTAAAAGAAATCTTTGTCAACACCTAGAGAAACAAGTGATAGTAGCAATGCTATTTTTATATGTTTGTGACCACCTAAATACCAGTGTTGTGTGCTCACGTGGGCTCTGCTTATACAGAAGTATCTTCTCAGGGCTCTTGCCTCCAGCCTGTGATGAGTGGCTGGATCTGCTCCAATACTGACCCAGGATTGGGCCATTGGAGACAACAGTGGGACAGGAGAAGGAGACTGAAGATAGACTGAAGATAAGACTATTTCATTCTATTTAGATCTATTAGGATTCTGATTTAAGAAAAACTATAATCCAAAAGTTGCTGCTTTACATCAGACCAATTTTTCACCACTCAGTTGTATGTTTCTGTAGAATCATAGAATGGTTTGGGTTGGAAGGCACCTTAAAGATCATCTAGTTCCAACCCCTTTGCCATGGGCAGGGACACCTCCCACCATACCAGGTTGCTCAATGCCTCATCCAGCCTGGCCTTAAGCACTTCCAGTTGTGGAGGAGGCATCCACAGCCTCTCTGGGCAGAGCCTGTCCCAGTGTCTCACCACTCGCTCAGCAAAGAACTTCTTTCTTATCTCCAGTCTAAATCTCCCCTCTTCCAATTTGGATCCATTTCTCCTAGTCCTGCCATCATGGACCATATTCAGAAGTCCTACTCCAGCCTTTCTGGAGGCACCCTTCAGGTTCTGAGAAGCTACTAGGAGGTTCCTCCTGAGCTTTCTCTTCTCCAGGCTGAACAACCCCAGATCCTTCAGTCTGTCCTCATAAGGCAGTTGCTCCAGCCTTCTCATCATCTTTGTGGCCTCCTCTGGACCCTCTCCAACAGCTCAATGTCCTTCTTATGTTGAGGAGAACCTGACTCCTGCAAACAACCCAGAGATCCCCACTCTGCCTGTTTTGGAGGGAGGCAGCAGCAGAGCTGGTTTTGTGTCACAGTTTCCCATCCCACCTGCATTTTTCCCATTTTTCCTTTTCCAAGAGAGCTCCCCATCTCACAGGGAAGGTCAAAGGATAGATTCTCATGCACATTCAATCATGTAAATGTTAGGACTTGCAATTTGTCACCATGGGGATGGGGACCACAATATTACCCACTTTTTTTGCTTGTTTTGCCCCCAGAAAGGAGATGGCAGGATGAATCAGAATGAAGAAAAACTCTTCTTTAAAACTGGACAGGGCAATCAATAGAAAACATAGGACAAAACCTTGTGTTAGCCAGGGCCACAGTAATTCATCTCCTAGATTTCTTCCCTTTAATTTCTTTTTAACTAAAATTCTTGGTTTATATTGTAGAAAAAGGAAGAGCTATTTAGTTTCTTAACATGAAAATACCCACTTCATGATACATTTCACTGTATGATGAAAGAAACTTTATCATAAGAGATAATTACTTGCCTTAGGAGTTCATCTCATTACCAGATCCAGTAGAGTTTGTGGCAGGTCTCAAAGATTGTTTCTTCCCCTAATCCTACAGACATACTGAATTTTTGCTGCTTCAGTATAGAAAACTCTAGAATTATTGCCTGGTTTTCACTGCTTAATTGTTGTCCCTGTACTTTTTCCAAAATTAACTGATTTCAGCCTTGGGATACAGCTGGATCCTGCCCCTTGCTACTGCATGTGCATGTAGCTAGATATTTGCACTGGTACTGCCTGTTTGTGATGGATGTAGAGTAGGATTAAAGTTAATAAAAACTCCTTTGCTCCTGTGCTGATTTTGGTTTGGGGATATATTACTGATTTTCATCCTTTTGTGTCAGGTTTTTATAAAATCCTTTGGAAAGTTTGGGATGTTGAGCTGCACCACAGCAGCTAAAAGTCTTTTGGTTTAGAAATCTTAAGAATCTCTAACATTTCCTCTGGGATTATTCCTTCAGTGTCAGTATTTTACAAATTTAAATAACACAGATAGCACAATAATGCTGTAAAGTAGATTTTTAATTACCAAGACCTGAGTTTAATCACATAAATTAATCAAATTCCCTGTAAAATAATTAGAATTTATCCTCTACCTCTGTGTGGAAACTGAGTCACAGAAAAATGGAATCTCAAAAGTCTTAGGCTGTGCCTTACATTAAGTAATTTATGATTTAAGTGCCTCTTTGAAATAGTTCTGAGGCTCAAAGTGCTCCCAGGAAAGTTGCTGGAATCACAGATGGTCATCATCCATAAAAACTCAGGCCAAGTGTCCAAGGCTGGCATCCAACAGGAGACTCACCACTAGTAAATGTTCTTATAAAATGGAAATTGTGCTGTTACACACCTATGATGAGGTGGCAATAGTTTTCATAGGGTGTAAGAAGTCTTACTTCCTTGGTCTCCTTTGATCTGCATCTTCTCATGTCCTACAAACGTCCTTCTACTCTTGGCAAGCTGGTCTTGTTAGGCTGGGGAATATGTGATTTCCTTCTGTCTGGTAATAGCTCTTTTGGCAGAGCTTGTTGATAGTGGAAATGGTTTTTGTAAACTTGCTAAATGCATTAGTACATGGAGAACACATCCCAGCAGCAAGACGTTAAGATCTAATGGTGTTTTTTCCCCTTTTAGTGGTTTTACATTTGCATCAATTAGAGCTGCTCTGTGCTTCAAACCCCACTCTGAGTGCTCAAGAAATGTTTGTACCTCCATAAAAACTCGGAAGGCAATAAGAGCATCTTCCTCAGAACTGTTTATCTAAATTTGTCTGTAAGCAAAATACTGAACAGACAAGTTAGGTGTCCTTTTAACCCTTCAGGATGTGGAACACTCTCTGGTCCCACTGGAATCAGCAGAAGTTGAGAACATTCAGAACACCAGGGTTAGTCTTCTTGCTTCACCCTGTGGTGTATTCCAGTAGCCAATCGTAGAATAGTTTGGGTTGGAAGGGACTTAAAAGATCATCCAGTTCCAACCCCAAGCACTCACTTTCCACTGGATCTCTTTATGAAAATAATGGAAATCCTTGGATTGCAGCTGCAAGTATGGAAAAGGACTGCAGAGAGGGACTGAGCTGGATGTCCTCCCTGATCCCAGCAAAGCTCAAGTTTTTCACTGAGAATTAGGATTATCTTTTAAAGAAATAAATGTATTACACTGCACCGCTCAACCCACAACAAATAAAACACATTGGAACCTAATTATTTTGCAAGTTCCTCAATGAGTGTTTCTATATTTTTAAAGTCTCTTCACATGTAAAAGCAATTAGGAAAGGTTGTTTTTGATAAAAACTGATAATCAAAGAACAGCTGCCTAAATTCCTCCTTAGTTCCTTTAATCAGAAAATATGGTAATTCTTCCCCAGGTATGTCAGGAGTAACAGTTCCTTCAAGCACTAGATCCCTCCCCAGTGGGTTGAATTTCTAGTCTTCTGACTGTAGCATCTTATAGAAGCATAGAATAGTTTGGGTTGGAAGGGACCTTAAAGATCATCGAGTTCCAACCCCCCTGCCATAAGCAGGGACACCTCCCACTACATCAGGCTGCTCAGTGCCTTGTCCAGCCTGGCCTTAAACACCTCCAGAGAGGGGGCATCCACAGCCTCTCTGGGCAACCTCTTCCAGTGTTTCACCACCTTCACCCTAAAGAATTTCTTTCTTATGTCTAGCCTGAAAGTTAAGTCTTTTCACATGTAAAAGCCATTAGGAAAGGTTGTTTTTGATGAAAACTGATAATCAAAGAACAGCTACCTAAGTTCCTCCTTAGTTCCTTTTATTGTAAGATATGATAATATGTCAGGAGTAAGAGTTTCTTCAAGCAATAGATCCTTCCCCAATGTGTTAAATTTCTAGTCTTCTGACTGTAGCATCTTCTTTATTACTGTTTTATTCTTACTTTCCATCAATACAGTTCTCTTTGAAAATTATAGAAAAATTACAGAAAGGTACTGAGTATAAAGTATGTTGTACTAATGCACTTTAGCCCAGTTTGAAGGCTGTATGTCCACCACTGCAAAGCTGCTAAATGGGACAGCAATCTCTGGTGGAGCCATGAAAGCACAAACCAAGGAGATGAGAAAAACTTACATAGATGCATTGTCATGGCCTCAAACACTTGTTTGAATTGCTTGGGATTTTTCACAGTCATTAAATTTTATCTTTTGGTGGACTTCAGTCCCCTTTGGGCTAACTGAACATCTACACAAATCTCTGGAAATCAAACCAAACTCAGAGAAGACATAGGCACCTGCAGCTCACTTGTAAATCCCTAAGTCTGTTCAGCCTCCCAGTTATTATGCATTTAAGTCTGCCCTGATTTCTGCTGGCATAAAAGAATCATCTTTTGCTGACGTACACAGGGGTGTAACAAAAAACACAGATGCTGTAGCTTGAATTTTCTGATTGTGTGTGGGTATCTGCTGGCTCTTAAATGGATAAGAATAGCTTAAAAGACCTGTTTGGTCATAATTCACAATTGCCCTGAGAAGGTAACCTAAAATACAGCTGGAGCAGATACATGTGTCAAATAAAAACATGATGGTCACAAGAGAAAATATCTACAAAAGGTATGAATAAACTTTCTCCTCAAAGGATGATGAAAACAATTCTAGTTTGTATAAAGGCACTGCCAAAAGCCTTATAGAAAGCAGACTGTGGCTCATGGGAAATATGGTCTGTTTCTTTTTTCCTCTGCTCCTAATTTTATTCTAATCACTGGCCAAGATATGGGTAAAACAATGAAAAAGAAAAAAAAAGCAACTGTTGAAGCTCATGTAATAGAGGTAACCCTGAGACTCACAGGAATTCTAACAATAAATTAACACCACTGCTGGGGATCATTTTAGAAATGAGCAATTAGGAGGTTATTTCAGCAGAGCCCTCCATCACACTCATCTTGCCACCTTCAATGCACCAGACACTTCAACCAGTTGAATGATTAAAAGAGATTTAAAGGCATGGCAGAGCAATTCCCTTTCAGAGAGGAGGAGGTGTGATGCATACTTGAGTCTGGGGAAATGTGATGGAAAAAAAACCCCTACTGTTAAAGCTGAGATTTCTCTCCTGCTTTTCTTCTGAAGTGACCCTTGGTAATTCTTCTTTACAGCCTCTGGCCTCTCCTCTTCTCCATCTACCCCAACTCAAGTGACCAAGCAGCCCACGTTTCCTCTGGAATCCTACAAGCATGAGCCTGAGAGACTAGAAACACGGATTCACTGTTCTTCACCTCCAGACACAGGGCAGAGGTTTTCTTTGCCTCCATCTCAAAGTGCAGCCAAGCCTCCCATCATGACACCAGCTCCCTGTGCTACCTCAAAACCAGTAAGTAAAGCATGGACAGGGTTGTGCATAATGGTTTTTGGGTTTTTTTTCCATTACAACTGGTGGTCTGGAGCGTGTGTGGAACAGAACAACAATTCCATGTGTTTGTTGTCTCAGCTTCTCCCGGTATTCAGCTGACAAGACACTGGGAATTCAGAGGTTGTACCCCCCTCTTCTCCTTTACCCAAACAGCAACTAATTTTTGCACCATTCTCAAGCAAGTTTTGTAGTGGCTGCAGATCCCAGCACACAGTGCTGAGGAGTCGTTTTAGGGAAGGATAAGATTTTTTTTCAAATTGTCTTTTATCTCCCTTAAAGTAGCTGGAAGTAGCAGCCAAGCTGAGCAAATCAAACAGAGATTCACAGTGTGAGCTTCAAGAGGTTTGAGTTCCTCCTGCCCCTGGAGTCTGAGATGACTGGGACAGCTGGTGACTGATGGCACTAGCTGTGTCACACCTCCTGCCCTGGCTCAGAGAGCAGAGGAAGAAGGGCAGCACTGTCACTGTGTTCATCCAGCCCCTCCATTTAGTAGGGATATCTTCAGGAGAGTTTTTTCCTTCAGCTCTTGGGAATGCATGAACTCAGCAGTTCCTGGGAATACATGAATTCCAGCCTCTGATATTCTGCCCCGCAGTATCTGCACTATGTGCCACTGTGCCTCCTCCCCTCTCCCTCAGCCAGCCTCAGAGGCATCCACGCTCTCTCTTGTGCTCCTCAGCCTTTTGGCCTCTTTCTTTTTCATGTTAATTGCTTTGCAATGACTATCTTTGCCTTCACCTTTCCCCTGGGATTATTAGGCTGTGACCTGTCATCAGAGTTAACCACCCTGCATCTCTCATTGTCTTCCACAGTTTTTCTCCTTCCCCTCCCACCTCCAGAAATGTCTTTGACATTTTCTGTAGCTAGAAATCTAGAACTGTAAAGGACATCAGCCTGGAGAAGAGAAGGCTCAGGGGGGACATCACAGTAGCTTCTCAATATCTGAAGGGGGTTACAGAAAGGCAGGGGTAGGACTTTTTAATAGGGCACAGGATGGCAAGACTAGGAGTAATGGATGCAAATTGGAAGAGGGAAGATTTAGGCTGGAGAGAAGAAAGAAGTTCTTTACTGTGAAAGTGGTGAGACACTGGAATAGGTTGCCCAGATTGGTTGTGGATGTCTCCTAAATCCCTGGAGGTCTTTAAGGCCAAGCTGGATGAGGCATTGAACAACCTGATGTAGTGGGAGGTGTCCCTGCCTATGGCAGGGGGGTTGGAACTTGATGATCTTTAAGGTCCCTTCCAACCCGAACTATGATTTATTTAAAAGCAGGAAATTTCTTCATACTTAGCCCATGGGAAAGCTGTTAGAGGATCTGCATAGGGGGAGGCAGCAATCCCAAACCCCTATTGTGTCAGGAATCTCCACAGCAGCCACCCCTGTTATGCTGAAGCTGTTTAGGTACTGGATCAGCACTCACCCTAAGACTTTCAAGTCATTCAAATACATCCAGTAAATTCCATGCCCTGTTTTGAGGATTCTGTAATGGTTGGGAAGTCTCTGTTTTTCATCCTAATTCTTTTCATGAACAGTTTATGACCATTTGCTCTTCTATTTAAAAGCCATTTTCATTTATTGCTTGTTCCATCCTGTTGTACCCGTAGCCAGCTTCAGATTAAACAAGCCAAACTCTCCCCACAAAATACAGACTTGCTGTAATGCTGCTATGCAAAAGTAACAAACCAAAGTATTAAATAACATAAATCCTACATTTTATGTCAGGGAATTCCACCAGTAACTTCTTTCCAGCCAACTCACTGCCTTTCCACTTAAGCAGCAGTCTTGGGATGCATCAATTATGAAACCCAAAGGTTTGTAGGATACTGTTGGTGGGTTTCAGTCATGGTGTTTGCATGTGAATGTGCTTGTTGGTGTTATGCAGCTGGAGAGAAGTATTTTGTACCTGTTAGAATAGAAATGGAGAAACAACATCATCTTGTCATGTTCCACTGACAGAAAGACTGAAAGGTTTGTTTTGGTTTTAATTATGTGATTATTTGGGTAATAGGAAGTTGAGTAGAAAATGCCAGAATAAAGAAATAAAACTCCCTGCAAGAGTTTATCAACTGTTGTGCTTGTTTATAGATAAAAGAAAGAGTCCAGGTGGAAACTCATTATCTTGGACTCAGTTAGCTCCTTTTCAGAAGGTAGGGAAAGATATTTACATGTGCATTTATAGTATATATAAAATATATAGGATGTGTAGAGCCTGAATATCTTTATTTTGTACCCTCTGTATTCATTTATATTCTGAGAATAGGAAGTTGAGTAGAAAATGGCAGAATAAAGAAACAAAACTCCCTGCAAGAGTTTATC
>VZTY01034787.1:4240-16269 GCA_013400935.1 Turnix velox
TGAAATCTTTTTGTTTCCCCCATGTTTTAAAATCCCTATTATGAACAAATCTGGGTGTGAAAAGAATCAGAATATTACAAACAAAGAACTTATTTTCTATTAATTGATCCTGTGCTACTTCTATTAACACAAATAGGATCTAAATATGCACCTTCTCCACAAAAAATAATATAAATTTCTAAGTCTAATTCATGCAGACTGACTTCTTTTTGTTTTCTTGGTGTTTTAATTCAATCCCAAATATCTCTCAGATGAATTGGTGAGGCACAAGAAAAAGATGTGAAAGACAAACTTGTTTTCCCTCTGTTACACCAGAAACTCCCTTATCTTTTTCTAGTTTTGGAAATAAATAAAAAATAAAAAAAAAAAAAGAAGTTCCCTGTGGATCTGGCTGAGTGCCTGGTTTAAGAATTTCCACCCTGGAAAGGGAATTTCCACCCTGGTTTAAGGATTTCCAGGGATCTCCTGTGATTTATTAATTATGCAACGTGCACAAACAAAGAAAAAAACAGTTTCCACAAAGGATTTGCTCCTTAAACAGTCCCACAACACCCTGAAAAAACAATCAGCCACACACTGGAATTTATCTGTGTGACCTTGAGTGAGAATTAATCAGATCTGCTGCCAGAACCACTGATTTATTCCAGGTGACCTTCCAAGATGGTGCTGCTCAAGAAGTTTTATGGAGAAGTGATTAATGATGAGCCCAAGCCTTGAGAGGTCTGACATGAACCCTCTGGTGATGAGACACCCACTGACACCCAACCTGCACCTCCTGGGAGGGGACAGACATCCCACATGTGTCATCCTTTGGATGAAGAGGTTTCCAAAAGACACAAGAGGCTGGTCCTACATCCCAAAACCTCGTTGAACAACTCAAAAGTGAATGAAACTTTCTTGGAACAGGATTTGAATGAATCATAGAATGGTTTGGGTTCGAAGGGACCTTCAAGATCATCTAGTTCTATGGGCAGGGACCCCTCCCACCACACCAGGTTGCTCAATCCCTCATCCAGCCTGGCCTTAAACACCTCCAGGGACTGAGGGGGCATCCACAGCCTCTCTGGGCAACCTCTTCCAGGCTCTCACCACCCTCACACTGAAGAACTTCTTTCTTCTCTCCAGCCTAAATCTCCCTTCTTCCAATTTGTATCCATCACTCCTAGTCCTGCCATCTTGGACCCTATTAAAAAGTCCTACCCCAGCCTTTCTGGAGACTCCTTCAGGTATTGCTAAGCCACTCTGAGGTCCCTCCTGAGCCTTCTCTTCCCCGGGCTGAGAACTTCTACCCCAGAATTGGGTCATTTCTTCTCTCCAGCCTAAATCTCCCTTCTTCCAATTTGTATCCATCACTCCTAGTCCTGCCATCTTGGACCCTATTCCCAAGTCCTACCCCAGCCTTTCTGGAGCCCCCTGAAGAGGGGATTGAGAAGCTCCTCTGAGGTTCCCCCTGAGCCTTTTCTCTTCTCCAAGCTCAACAACCCCAACTCCTTCAGCCTGTCCTCACAAGGGAGCTGCTCCATCATCTCCATCACCTTCTTCTAGCCCCACTCCAACACCTCAAAGTCCTTCTGTTGAGGGCTGTAGAACCAAATGAGGGCACAAACTGAGCTCTAATTTATCCCTCCTCCTTTAAATCCTCCATCTTTTTCTCAGGGCAGGAACTTTGCAAGAAAGGAAGCCTCTTTTTTGCCTTTACCCTTCACGACTGAAGTTTCAGCCCCATGCAATAATTAAACCTTTATTTTCTTTTCTCTTTTTCTCTCTCTCTCTCTTGCTCAGCATGACGGGAAGACGTCTGTAGCTCCGGACAGCACTTTCCATCCACTTGGCAAAGCAATCTTCCTAATCACCATCTGAAGCAAAAATCCAATTACAGCCCCACTCTCCTGTCCATTAGATTACTATTAGCAGAGATAAAAGCTATTGCTTGTAACACTGCCCTCCCCTCAAACCTCCCACTCGAGCAGGCTGCAGAAATAATGGCTGCACTGGAAGGATCCATCAGGAGGAGTTTCTGCCTCTCTGGTTGGCAGAAATGATGGGACAGGCTGAGCAAGTAATGAAACTGGATGGAAATCCTGCTCAGACTCAAAAAGAGCTCAGTTTCACCATCTCCACCTCCTTTGGGTACCTCCAGAGGCAGTCAGCATGCCAAAATCACCCTCAACTCTACATCTTCAGGGGTTTGATGGTTGGCAATGAGTCTTTTGATTAAAGAAAACACCTTGTCCCACATCTACAACTGCTGGAAACTCTGGCCAAGCATTGACAAGGAGACAAAGGAATAATTTATAGAATCATGGAATGGTTTGGGTTGGAAGGGACCTTCAAGATCATCTAGTTCCATGGGCAGGGACACCTTCCATCTTCTCTGCATCTTGCCATCTTATTCTTCTGCAAAGAACAGACACAATCTCTTCACCATGCAACTACCAACAAGACCATCTCAAGAGCTACAAAGGAAGCAGCCTGTCCACACTGATGTCTGGCCATGAAATCATAGAACCATAGAATAGGTTGGGTTGGAAGGGACCTTCAAGATCATCTAGTTCTAACCCCCTGCCATGGGCAGGGACACCTCCCACCACACCAGGTTGCTCAGTGCCTCATCCAGCCTGGCCTTAAACACCTCCAGGGATTGAGGGAGCATCCACAGCCTCTCTGGGCAACCTCTTCCAGGGTCTCACCACCCTCACACCAAAGAACTTCTTCCTCATGTCTCACCTAACCCTGCCCTGCTCTAGTTTCAAACCTCTGCCATTGTCCTGTGGCTCCAGAACCCATCTAAGAGTCTTCCTTCATCTTGGAGCCCCTGGGAGGCCACCAGAAGGTTTCATAGATGGTTTGAGTTGGAAGGGACCCCCAAGACCATCTAGTTCTGGCCATGGGCAGGGACACCTCCCACCACACCAGGTTGCTCAATGCCTCATCCAGCCTGGCCTTAAACACCTCCAGGACAAGGGGTAACGAGTGCAAGATGGAACAAGGAGGTTGCACAGAAGTAGGAAGAGGAAATTTGTCAGGTTGAAGGTGAGAGAAGAGTGTCCCAGCCTGCCCAGAGAGGGTGTGGGGTCTCCTTCTCTGGAGACATTCAAACCCCACCTGATGTGTGACCTGATTCAGGTGTTCTCACTCCAGGATGGGACTAGGTGATCTCTCCATGTCCTTTCCTATCCCTGACCTTCTGGGATTATGTTTGGAAGTGGTTCCTGTGGGGTCTCCTTCCCTGGAGACATTAAAACACCACCTGGACTCCTTCCTGTGGGACCTGATCTGTGTGTTCCTGCTTCAGCAGGAGGATGGGACTGGATGATCATAATAATGTAGGTTGGAAGGAACCTTACAGATCATCAAGTCCAACCATCAGCCCAGCTGATGAGCCTCTTACTTGGACAGGGACCTGAATCCCTGAGCCTCAGATTAGGAGCCTGATGCTCTCCCAACTGAGCTACCTTGTTGATGGAGGTTTCCTTGCTCTGGAAAGGAGACGAATTGTTCAGGAGGTGGCACATTCTGAGTCTTAAACCATTAAAAACCTGGTGGAAAAGTGGCGTCTCTGTGGGATTGGCCAAGGAATTTCATGGCTTCATTCATTCCTCCAACCTGCCCAAGTGTCACCCAAGTTGGGCTCTTGAGAAAAGCAGCAGGACATGGAGAAGATTGATGAGAAACCTGTCAAGAGGAAAGCTGAGGTTTCTGATTTTGGTTTTCCAACTTTACCAACCTGTGGCTGCTTTCCTGACAAATCAGATCACCCCTCTTTTGGGTTTATGAGGGGCTGAAGGGCTGGTTTTTGAGGGCAGACAGCAGACAGTGGACACAGATCTCTACAGCTCCCTTCCAATCCCTGTCATTCCATGAAAGAAGCAAAGAACTACAAGCAGGTGCTTGTAGAGGAGAGCAGAGGGAAAAGAGACGCAGAAATGGGACAAAAATAGATAATGTAACCCCTAACAAGCCAAGGAGCACATCTCCAGGTGCTTGTGTGTCTTCTCTCTTTGTGGAAACCAGCAGATAAGGCAGCAAAGTACAGGAGAGACATCAGCAATGCAGACAAGGGGACAAGAGGACCTCATTAAGATGCCAGACCTGCCTTTGCCACTGGTTTCTTGTGGGATCCATCACTGAGCAGCTCTCCTTGTCTGCCTCAGAGCAGGGACCATGTTCCCCCAAGAGCCCACACACTGCTCAGCACCACAGGACACCTCAGCATCCCTCCAGTATCAATAATAATAAGCTTAATTATATATGCTGATAGAGTGAAAAGATTAGATAAACACTTTTTGCAGAGAAATCTCCTGCTCTGAGAACTCAGAGATTCCTTCAAGCTGCTCTTGGGGGGGTGAATCCCACCTTTTGTCTCTACAAGCTCCCTTGGATGTTTTCTCATCCCTTCCCTTTGACTCAGGCTCATGAAGCTCCTTCCCAAGTTCTTTCTCAGCAATAAGGAGCTGCACAAGGCTTTTCAGGTGATTTTCCATCAATCTCATTGTACCTCTGAGTTTTAGTTTCATGGCAGGGGGGTTGGAACTAGATGATCTTGAAGGTTCCTTCCAACCCTTTAGTTCACTGAGTTATTTTTCCTTTCTCACCCTTATTAAAACAAAAAATATATATAACAAAGGTATCAGGATTGTTTTCATAGAATCAGAGAATGGTTTGGGTTGGAAGTGACCTTCAAGATCATCTAGTTTCAACCCCCCTGCCATAGACTTTTCCTTCAAAGATAGAAATCCCAACTAAAGCTTGTTTGCTTTCATATTTCACTTTAAGCAGCCCCTTCTGCTTCTAATAACACCCATATTTGCAAGACTCAGAGTGATTACAAACCCTCACATCAGGAAGAAAAATTCTTGTCTTTCTCAGAGTAAATTTGGTGACATAAAGGAATTGTTGGCAGTGCCATACAGGGGTTAAATTGCCCCTGGGGTCAAAGACAGTGTCTGTCAATAGGAACCATCACAATGTTTGATAACCTTGTATAACAACTTGTTGACACAATAAATTAGAGCAAATCAACTTGGATCCCATTACTCAGGTCATAATATGAGGACTCGGGGTCCTACAACCTTCACCTTCCATCCAGTGCGGTCCACTAACACCTCAGGATCTTAAAGGGCAAACTCAGGGAATCACAGAATAGTTTGAGTTGGAAGGGACCACAAACATCATCCAGTTCCAACCCCCTGCCATGAGCAGGGACACCTCCCACCACACCAGGTTGCTCAATGCCTCATCCAGCCTGGCCTTAAACACCTCCAGGGATTGAGGGGGCATCCACAGCCTCTCTGGGCAACCTCTGCCAGTGTTTCCTCACCCTCATGAGGAAGAACTTCTTCCTCATGTTTCACCTAACCCAGCCCTGCTCTAGTTTCAAGTCACTGCCCTGCATCCTGTGGCTCCAGACCCCATCCATGAGTCTTCTTCAGAGTTGTAGCCCCTGGGAGGCCACCAGAAGGTTTCATAGAAGCATAGAATGGAGGGACCTTCAAGATCATCCAGTTCCAGCCCCCCTGTCGTGGGCAGGGACACCTCCCACCACACCAGGTTGCTCAAAACCTCATCCAGCCTGGCCTCAAACTCTTCCAGGGATTGAGGGGGCATCCACAGCCTCTCTGGGCAACCTCTTCTAGTGTTTCCTCATCCTCATGAGGAAGAACTTCTTCCTCATGTCTCACCTAACCCAACCCTGCTGTAGTTTCAAACCACTACCCCTCATCCTGGGGCTCCAGACCCCATCCATGAGTCTTCCTCCAAGTTGTAGCCCTTAGGAGGCCACTAGAAGCTTTCATAGAATGGTTTGGGTTGGAAGGGATCTTCAAGATCATCCAGCTCCAACCTCCCTGCCATGGGCAGGGACACCTCCCACCACACCAGGTTGCTCAATGCCTCATCCAGCCTGGCCTTAAACACCTCCAGGGATTGAGGGGGCATCCACAGCCTCTCTGGGCAACCTCTTCCAGTGTCTCACCACCCTCACAGCAAAGAATTTCTTTCTTCTCTCCAGCCTAAATCTCCCCTCTTCCAATTTGCATCCATCACTCCTAGTCCTGCCATTCTGCACCCTATTCAAAAGTCCTACCCCAGATTTTCCTTAGCCCCTCCTTCAGGTATTGATGAAATGATTGACTATGGGTCCTGGTTGCCTAAACCCTCCCTTTTCCCAATAACTAACTAAATTTATGACCATCTTCCCAAGTCAGAAAACAAAAAATTAAAGTTATGGAGATTTGGGAATTTTTTTTAGTGTGTTTGTTTGGTTCTGTTATTATGACTTTTTTCTTATTTTAATTTTTTTTTTCCTTGTCCAAATGTATTGTGAACAGTAGGTTTCTCTTTTATGCTAACTATGTCTGGGAGAGAATGGAAATACTTGCTGAGAGAGAGGCATAAATAGCTTTGATATCAAAGGCACTGGAAAGCTTTATTTACATTCACTCTGTGTGAATCCCAGCTTCCATCTGGTCAAGGCCATGGATTAGAGCTCTGTGGGGGGAGGTGAAGAGGTTATCTCCAGCTTCTTGTCCAAATTGTTGTCTTCCAGGAGATCTCCCAGTTCTCAGCTTCTCCTCTTTTTAATCCTCCTGCCTGAACTATTTTATCATTCAAATCTGCTGTGAGCTGGAGTAATGGGGAAACTGCTCTAAACTAAGTGCATAAAACTGCAAAAAAAAAAAAAAACTAAAAAAGCAAAAGGAGGAGATTGTGCTGCTCTCTCCAAGATCATTACAACAAGTGTGTTTTCTCTCCAGTGGGGATTAATGGAGGGGACTATTAGAAAAAAAAAAGAGAAACAACAAGTGGTGGAAACCACTTCAGATCCCCTTCTCTGCCAACCTCCTCCAGAACTCAGAGAAAACAGCGTGGAGAAGATGGATTGAGGAACAAAAGGAGCTGAGGAGGGAAGAAAGAGCTGTTAAAACACATAAAAATCTTCCAGCTCTAGCACAGACAGCATACTCCAAGCCATAAAACAGAACCAAACTCATCTCACCCACAGAAAGGGAGGGTGAGAAATGCAAAAATCTCACCCTCAGCTGCTCAGAAACAAGTGGCAAAGGCACATTTGGCTTTTTATTGAGGTCCCCTTGTCTGCATTGCTGCTCTCTCTCACCCTCTCCAGTCCCACCAGTGCCCAACTCTGCTACTATCACTATAAGTATCATTTTTCCTTTTTTTTCCTCTAAAGAAAACCCTCTCCATAAATTAATCAATTTTGAGGAGGAAGCACAGCTTCATTTCCAATTTCTGAAGAGACAGTGGCTTTTTTAATTACCAGATAACTGTTTTTTTTCACAGGGATACTGATGGAGTCTAGAAAAACCCTCCATTGTTGTGATGACTTTAAACTGTTCTTTAAAGCCACCCTCATCTCTTTCAGCAGAGGGAAGAGAGCACTTTAATCACTAAAAGTGCATTAAAAATTCAACAACTTGAATCCTACCTAATAGATTGATATTTCTCACGAGCTGTCAGCCTGAGATTAGCTATTCAAAATTCACTTGTCCACAGGCATGTTAAATCCACCTCAAACTGGGCTCTGCCTTGTTTTCCATCTTGTTTAGCTGGTTAAAGAGGTGTTTGAGTTCTGATCCACTCACTAGTTAAATAAATCAGAGGAATTTATGGTTTTGCTCTTCTCCAACTGTCCCCAAATCCCCAAAAACCTGAGTTAGTTGGTGGCACAGCTCAAAATTCTTATTTCCAGATGATTTTTTTTCCCCAGGATGCCTGATGTTTTAGCACATCAAGATGTTGTTGCTGTCATTGTCTTTCCCCAACCCCCTAAAAAAGGGGAAGGAACCCAAATGCTTTGAATCCTGGCACTGTTGGGCACCTTGTTGCTCTCTCAACACAAACAACCAACACTCCAAATTTAATTTAGAGACAAATCTGAACCATGGCTTCCAGTTTAAGTGAATTCTCCTCCAAACTAAATTCTATAGATAAGCTTTTCTCCTTCATTTCATGGTATTTCTTCCACCAGAAACCACACTGGGAACAATTTGAGGCTGAATAGAAAATTATAGTGTCTAGACAGCAACTATGCCTAAGTATTTCCAAGGAATATATATTAAAAACAACAAAAAAACAAGCATTACCATCAGCTCTAATAGCCAGGAGTTAATAATGACAGTGTTAATTTCTATTTTAACCAACTCAAGGAAGGTTTTTTAACAGCAAAACAAAGCAAAGCCAATGAGTTGGTAGAGAAATTCTCATTTTCAAAGGTGGACAATTATTTATCATTTATATTATTGAATTAACACCAACATTCCTAATGAATATTATACTTTTTGCATCCTTCCAGCATGGATTTGGGGTTTAAAAACTCCCACCTTTGCAGCAAAGAAGTTCCTCTTTGTGTTTTTTTTCCAACTGCTGAGACTTTTGAATTAATAAAAACACTTCTCCCCCCCCCTCAGTGGTGCAGGATGGATAATGAAAACAATCATCTCCACTCTGTAAAATATTCTGGGGCACTCAATAAACTTCATCCAGCTCATACAAGACCTTAATTTGCAGAGGGAAAGCAAATTTATATTTAAGCAGTGCCATTGTCAGCCCTGGGTACACGCATCACTGAGAGACTAAGTGAAGGAGAAGGAAAAGAAAGGAACTAGTAAATATATTTATTTCAAACAAAGGGAGCAGGAGGCATTCACATAGCCAGAGCTTAATGCAATATTTCATTTAAAGCTTGAGCAGCTCTACTGGCATCACCCAAGTTATTTTATACCATGGTTTTTATTTTAATGCTCTGAAGGAGGCCAAGAGGAGCTTGGCCAGGCAAGTCCAACCAAATTCTTCTCCTCATCATCTCCTTTTCACCTTTCTTCAAATTCCTACCAAATTAAACTTGAGGTTTTTAATCCTGGTAATGCTTCCTGTGGGCTCCCTGCCTTCAGAGCCCCTTTTAAAAACCCTTTTTTTTTGGGGAGGAAACTCATGGGAAGGAGCCAACAGGGGGTTAAATGTTGCTCTTCCAGAAAAAGTTTTGACTTTCAAATGGAAACCTTCAGGATGAAGCCAAATCCATCATTCTAATGGGCAGGACTTAAAGCTGCTGAAACCAAAGGAAATGAAATCCACAGAGTGGATCATTAGCCATGCGTGGAGAGGAGCTGCTCCTGGAATTAATAGATGCTACGTCACGCCTTGGGAATACTGTCAGCCCCTCTCAGATGGAAAAAGCAAATTTTTATTTTTATTTTTTTTAATTTTATCTTCCTTTTCTCTCTCCCTTTCTTCCTGCCTCCTTTAAAAACTCACCCTGCTAAGAACTT
The DNA here is from genome assembly GCA_013400935.1 of Turnix velox. NCBI lineage: Eukaryota > Metazoa > Chordata > Aves > Charadriiformes > Turnicidae > Turnix > Turnix velox. The sequence goes on from VZTY01034787.1 coordinate 13,531, forward strand.
CTGCACAGAGAAGGAGCAGACAGCTTTAAAAGTAAAGAAATAAATAAAAATAAGAAGGAGGCACCTTAAAAATAAAGAAATAAAAAGAAGGAGGCACCTTTAAAAATAAAGAAATAAAGAAAAAGGAGGCACCTTTAAAAATAAAGAAATAAAGAAAAAGGAGGCACCTTTAAAAATATAGAAATAAATAAATAGAAGAAGGAGACACCTTTAAAAATAAATAAATAAATANGAATAAGTTAAAAGAAAAAGCAGGCACCTTTAAAATCAAGGGATAAGTAAAAAGAAGAAAGGGGCACCTTTAAAAATAAAGAAATGAATAAAAAGAAGAAGGAGGCACCTTTAAAAATAAAGAAATACATAAAGAGAAGAAGGAGGCACCTTTAAAAATAAGGAAATAACTAAAAATAAAGAAATAACTAAAAAGAAGGAGGCACCTTTAAAAATAAAGAAATAAATACAAAGAAGAAGGAGGCACCTTTAAAAATAAAGAAATAAATAAAAAGAACAAGCTGCTGGAAGGGCAATGGGTGCAAATTCAGCATCTGATTTCTTTCCAAGCTTTTTTACCAGTGACTTAATGAACAATCACAGACAAACCACTTCAATACATCAATTAGGAACAACCACACTCCCCTCACACATATTTCTACAGCTGAAAGGTGCAAAGTGGCAAAGGTTTGGTATTTATTTAGGTGGAAAAACACCTGGAGATACAAACAAGTGGCCAGAATTCTCCTCATCAAAACAAACAGCAACTCCCCAAAACAAAAGCCACACCACTAAGCTTTCCAGCACTCATTTGCCATGAGAAGATGCATATTTAGGGCTGTGCTCTGCTAAATCAGGAGGAAAAAGCCTCAGAAAATACAGCAGGAAAAGCATGAATACACAATTTGAAAGAATATTCTATACAAAATTCACAAAAATCAATCACAGAGTTGAGGAAGAACTCCTCAGAGGTACCAAACCCTGCCCTACAGATTCAAATTTTTTTTTCCTCAAAGGTGGAAAAGAACTTAGTCCTGGTCACAGAATCATAGAATGGTTTGGGTTGGAAGGGACCTTCAAGATCATCTAGTTCCAACCCTCAATGCCTCAAACACCCCACAACCTCTTCCAGGGTCTCACCACCCTCAAAATTAAGAATTTCTTTCTTCTCTCCACCCTAAATCCTCCCTCTTCCAATTTGCATCCATTATTCCCAGTCCTGCCATCCTGGATCCTATTAAAAAATCCTCCCCCAGCCTTTCTGGAACCCCTTTAAGGTACTGAGAAGCCACCATGAGGTCCTCCCTGAGCCTTTTTCTTCTCCAGGATGAAAAACCCCAAATCCTCCAGCCTGTCCTATAAAGGAGAAGCTCCTGATATAATTTGTCACAGAATTATTTGGGTTGAAGGGACCTTAAAGCCTTGGGACACCTCCCACAAGCCCTGAACCCCTCTTCAGGGATGGGGCATCACCCCACTAGTTCTATAGGGCACAGAGAACACCCAAATGGATCAAAATTGGTATAAATTGGGGTTTTTTTAGCACCAAATACATCAAGTTTCACATCACCCACCCCCTGGGGCTGGGATGACAACCAACCTGACCAGATTCATTTGTGAGTTTGAAGATGAGCACTCACCTTTGCCAGGCGGAGAAAAGCCTTTGTGGAAGAGTCTCCCCCCTTCAAGGTGGAGAAACAACAGGCTCCCAAATCAAAGGAACAAAAACCAGGAGAAACTACCCAGACAAACCCACCCCAGCTTTAAGTGATTGGATTAATGCTAATAAATCATAGGTACCTTCAATGATCAGAAAAGTCTCCCATTAGAACTGAGAATACTTTGTGGAAATCAAAGGTACCAAAAAAGAAAACAAAAAATTTTTTCATTGCTTATGGTGTTGGGTCTGGAAAAAGAGTCCAAGAACAGGATCTAATCCCTCTGCTGTGAGGGGATGCAAAGAAAAACCCCCCAATCCACTCTACTGCTCCTGGAGTTCATTTAACAGAGATAATAATGTGGGTCTTGGGGAGGTGGAGAAAATACCTTGTGTAAAAGTTTCTCCCCTTCAAGGTGGAGAAACAAGAGGTTCTTCTGCTCCAAAATCAAAGGAACACACAAAAGGATCTTGCTTTGGCCAAAAAACAGGAGAAACTACCCAGACAAACTCACCCCAGCTTTAATTGATTGGATTAATGCTAATAAATCACAAGTATCTTCAATGATCAGAAAAGTCTCCCATTAGAACTGAGAACATGTTGGAATTCTATGGAAAAAGAGAAAATCAAAGGTACCAAAGAAGAAAAACCAAAGTTTTTTCATTGCTTATGGTGTTGGGTCTGGCAAAAGAATCTAAGAACAGGATTTGATGCTTCTGCTGTGAGGGCAGGGAAAGAAAAAAACCCCAAATCCACTCTGCTGCTCCTGGAGTTCATTTAACAGATATAATAAGGTGGGTCTTGTGGAGAAAAGCCCTTGTGCTAAAGTTTTCTCTCTTCCTGGTGGAGAAATAAGAGGTTCTTCTGCTCCAAAATCAAAGGAACACTCTGCCCTGCACAAAGAGATCTTGCTTTGGCCAAAACCCAGGAGGAACTACCCTGACAAACTCACCCCAGCTTTAATTGATTGGATTAATGCTAATAAATCACAGGTACCTTCAATGATCAGAAAGGTCTCCCATTAGAACTGAGAATACTTTGTGGAATTCTATGAAAAAAGAGAAAAACAAAGGTACCAAAGAAGAAAAAC
>VZTY01034791.1:0-13125 GCA_013400935.1 Turnix velox
ATTGAGAAGATATTCTGAGGTCCCTCCTGACCATTTTCTTCTCCAGGCTGAACAACCCCAACTCCTTCAGCCTGTCTTCATAAGGCAGTTGCTCCAGCCCTTTGATCATCTTGGTGGCCTCCTCTGGACCTGCTCCAACAGCTCAATGTCCTTCTTCTGTTGAGGGCTCCAGAACTGGACACAGTAACTCCATGTCCCAGTGATTCAGCTGTGTAAACTCACACACTCTGTGGTTATTTTTTGGGGAGGGGAGTCTGTTTGAAGGGCCAGTGTTTCATCAAACTGATAATTGCTGTGTCAGATTCTACGTGTGAGTTTCCACAACAGCCAGTGGAGGCAGGATTGCTCTGGGTGTGCTTAGTTTGGGATGCTGAGCTCTTTGTGGCTGAAGCTATTTGATGGAAAGGGCTATGAATGGCCCCATGTGTGTTATTTAAAAACTACAGTTTCCATGTCAGCAGTTGATTCAAAGTGCTGTGATTTCTAAAGACACATTTTCTATAGCAGAAGAGGAAAATGCCAGATTTCTAGATGGTGTCAATCAAGACCCTGGTGGATTTCTGTGGGTTTTCACTAGGCAAAACAAGCCCTTTAGCAAACAGCATCACCCAGCTTTTTCTCTTTACCTTTCCAATTAGAAATCTAAACCCTATCCCAACAACTGCATACATGAGAATTTCCACATGGAAGCTTTTGCTTGGAGAAGTAGAGTTCAGGATTTATCCATGGGAGGTGTTTTCCCTGTAGCTGGCACAGAAAGAAACTATATGTTTTTTTGTACACATTTGTAGGATTTAATCTAGACAGCATTTAAAAGGTCTTTTTGTGTCTCAGTATTGCTGATCTAAAATTGTTTTGTCTGATGGGCTTATTAAAATCAATAGGGTTGGCTGAAATGAGGGGAATCTGTGTCTTCCAGTCAGTGTATGAAGGCTGTTGGATGTGATTTTGTTGTGAAAGTGTCATCTAATTAAAAAGATAATAATGATGTTTGAGGGTTGGACTGGATGGCCTTTGAAGGTCCCTTGCAGCCCTAGGATTCTATGATTGATTCTATGTTTGCTCTAAGACCTTTTACTTAGTAGAAACAAAATCAATCTAGGAAAGGCATAACTGTTATCAATGTAATATTCTGCTTTTGTGCCTTAATACATCATTAAAAGGCCTTTCAGTGTAGATTTACTGCAGTTTTCCTTCTCTTTTACAGATACTGTGAATAAGGACACTGAACCCAAAGACCCATATCCTATTCCAAGAAAGATTATGGCTGAGCCAGACTACATAGATGATGACAATCCTGAATTAATTAGACCTCAGAAATTAATTAATCCTGTGAAGTCATCCCGGAATCATCAAGATCTCCACAGAGAGCTGCTTATGAATCAGAAAAGGTAAGAGTCTAAAAATCACTCGTGCCACCCTCCCACCCCAAATGCACAGCTTGAGTTTTCCTTTCATCAAAAATAGGTTTTACCCAAAGCCCAGCAGACAACTTTTTGTCTCTCGTTGTCTTTTTTTTTGTCTCTGATTCTTAGCTGGTGGCATTTACTCCTGTTTGCATTCCAGCTGCTCTGTGAAACCTTGCTTTCTCACTTCATTTTTGCACATACTGGAGGAACTGGAGCAGTTCAGTTCTCCTGTCACATTTCCTATTGATTATCTGGGCTCTGTAATTTGTCATGAACTCTTTATCAGATATTTAATGAAATTTTGCTGGTACCAGTAGGATGACAGAATCTGTGGGCTTTCACTATTCCCAATCTATGATTCTATGATTCTATACCCAGTGCATTGAGTTCATGAGGCCATTCTTGAAGAAATAATATATTCTATTTCACATAATTCTCTACTTACTGGTCTTCCAATGCAGTCTGGTGCTTGCTCTGCTGCTGCACAAGTGCTTTTTTTGCATGTTAGGTGATGCTGCTTTCTTTGTTCTGGAATGGGATGCACAGCATTTGCTCTGTAGTTTGCTTTTAAAGATGTAAATAACTGGAAATAGATTTAATGACCTTCAGAAACTCATGCACTTGGCCCAGAGATACCTGACGTTGTGTTATTAATTCTTTCATTTGACAAAGAGCTCATTTAGAGAGCACATTGAGAAAAAAAAAGTTGAGGAAAAGCCCACAAGCCTGTTGATTCTCCTCCATTTAAACAAATTGAAAACACCTATGTTACAGATTAGCAGTTTGGTTCACTGAAGCCTCACAAAAATGGACTCTCCAAATGTAGGACATGAGGATTCACAGAGCAGAAGGGGAAGAACAGTATTTCAGGGTGTGTTTGAAGTTGCTGATAGAAGATTTTCAGGCTTTTTGAGGCCTCCATAACAGAGAGGAGGAATCTATTGCTTTGCCCACTCTAGCACAGCTGCATTTGTCTATTTGGCAGGACAAGTTGCATAATGAAAAAATTCCCTTTTTTTTAATCCTTCTTTAGTGGGGTACTATTTGAGGGGAAATCTTTTTCTATGGTATAATAGCAAAAAATCCTGAGAAATGCTGGGCTTAGAAACTTAATTCTAAATGAATTCCATGCACAATGCAGCATTTCTGTAGTGCTGAAGAAGTAGAAATGTTTTACAGAATGCCAACTGAATTGGAAAAAAAACCCCCTGGTCTAAATAGGTGTTTGTCCTATTTTACATTAATGGGATTAAAACATCAGAGTTGGTTCTTAGCACCAAGTTTATAATCATTGAAAGAAAGATAGTGGAAGTTTTCAGACTTATTCTAAAGAATGTGGAGACTGCATTAAATCAAGGCTATTTTTTTTTCTCTCTTTTAAGTTTATGAAAGCATAAAGCACTTCTTGAAAGTACAGAGTTCTTTTCTTCTAGGAGAATATCCTATTACACAGAGGAGCTGTGCAGCCCTCACTCCCCACACTCTCACTGTGATTTTTCATTAGCTGCTGCTGTTAATTTTCAGTTCCTATCTACTGGTGCAGAAATTAAATACTTTGAAGGTTTTCTCCAGCAGAAAAACTGCTATTTTTGAAAAGAGGGTTTTTCTGATGGGCTTCACTCCACTGTAGGCTCTGATAGGAGGCTTTGCAGTTGTGTATATCATAGAATGGTTTGGGATGGAAGGGACCTTAAAGATCATCTAGTTCCAACCCCCACTACACCAGGTTGCTCAGTGCCTCATCCAGCCTGGGCTTAAACACCTCCATGGAGGGGGCATCCTACAGCCATAGTTGTTTTTTTTTTTATTTTACCCCTTTGTGCTTTCTTCTTTCTTCTTGTTGTGGCCATCATTCACTTTTCTCTTCATCCTCTGAAACTACAGGAAGGTGGCAGGAGGACTGTTCTGAAGAGGTCCCTCCCCAGCCATTGCCACCATTGATGTCCCCAGTGTGCTGTCACCTCCAGTGTCTTCATGGAGATCAAACATGGAGATTTCTCCCTCCAAGAAATGATTTATACCCTAACACTGCCCACACCCAGAGCTGGGGAGGGATGAGGAAGTGGGGGGATTAGTACAACCCAAGTCCCCATGGGTGATCCCAATGCTGTGGGTGTTTTTCAGGGGTGTGGTACAGCCAGGCAGCTGGCAGCAAAGATACTGATCTTGTGTTTTTCTTTGTTTCTACAAAGTGCCATATATAATAAGAGGACTTTTGGTGCCACTTCATTTATTGTGAAGATTCACCAGCAGCTTTGCTTTTAGGCAGCTCTGAACAGCCATTTTTAGATCCTAGAAGATAATAGGTGGTCTTGTTCCCACCATTCTCAATGGCTTCCATGAGCAGTGACAGTCAGGTCTTGAGCTGATGAAGTTACTTACTTGCAGGGTCGAAATTTTGGGCCAACAAAGATCCAGGTTGTGGTGCCTTGCAGCCCAGGTTAATTATTTTAAACTATTTTTACTTATCTTAAACTATTTTTACTTAACTTAAGCATTTTTTACTTATCTTAAGCTATTTTTACTTATTAGGACTCAGCTTCAGTTCTGCAGATTATTGGCCTTGTCCCTCCCAGAGGTTTTAACCCTGTCATCTCTGCCCTCTGTTACAGCACGCTTTGCTTACCCTATGTCAGAGCTTTAGGATTTTTTTTTTGTTTAACCAGAAAAAATCACCAGGAGGTGATACAAGACTCTCAGTTAATCCGGGAACTGCCTGCTTGTTGCTTTTTTTCTCACATAGGGGAGTGAAAATAAGATTAATGTTACTGTTGTGCTGTTGCAGATCTGTCTACCAACCCCACCTATCAAATTGAGGCACTGTATTTACTTAAGAACTCCAAATCTTTTGTAGTTTCTCTGTTTTTATAGGTACAGCACATCAAAATCACTCTGTTGCTTGTGCCTACTTAAAAATAAGGAGTAAGTGATGTTGCTTAGCAGCTTACCTCTGGTTTGTGAGTATCTTGATGGCTAATTGCCAGTAGAGAAGTTCCCATTGATTCAGCTCTCACTCACCCAGCAGCAGTAATAAAAAAATCACTCCAGCTTTTCTCTACTTGACTTTTCACAGGCTAAAATGTAATTAAAATAGCAGGAAACGTGAAATATTAATGCTTCTGTTGCTTCTTGTTGCATTCAGGCCACGAGATCTAGTATGAGGAATAGGGAACTGCATTTGTCATTGCTAAATATTTGATTTTGCAATAGAGGGGGGGGTGTGTGGATGGATAAAGCCCTGCATAATGTATGGAGTCATTCAGAGATGTATTATTGGATGTGCTGTCAGATATGTGTATTATGGAGGAATTAGACAGATAGATAGCAGATAAGGGAGGATAAAAATACATTTCCTAAAAGCTTATTCAGCTGATTAGATTTCTGAAAGTTGAGATAGAAAAATGGTTGGTGTTAAACTTAGTGCTGGGTGTTTTCATATAATAGTTTTCACAATAGCAAAGGCAAATTTCACCTCTTTTTTTGCTCTGATTTATGTGACATTAATATCTGAGCTTTGAATTTATCAGCATGAATTTTGAAAACATTGCAGCATAAAAGAAATAGCTGAAGTCACAAAAATAAGTAGGAGTGAGTGTGTAACCACGTGTATAAAAACAGACATGCACCTTCCTAAAGAATGAGCTTTCTCAGTTCAGAGTAGTTGGCTTGGAAAGCAGTTTGTGCTGAAACATTCAGCTGATGTTGTAGCTAAAACCTTGTGAAAAGGAGAATCCTCCAGCCTTTGTCTGGTCTCCAAGGTGACTGCAACTTATTTTGCTCTGTGTTTTTGTTGTCTTTGTCATTGTAGCCAGAGAGCTCTCACTGGAAAGATCTTCACAGCCAGGCATTCGTAAAGCCCTCACATTTTCAAAAAATCCGCAGTTTTCAGGAGCAAGGAGAACACTTAATAATTCTCTCCATGCAAATTTCAGAGGGCATAATGACCTGTGTAACTCTGTCTAAACACAGTCTGCCTGAGTTACCAGCCACTAAGGGAAATCTAATGTCCAGAATTTGTTTTGTGGCTTTGTTACCATCTTGATTTGTGATGGATTTTTAAATTCATTCTTCTAGGATCGAACGAGTAGAGGGAAGACTGAAGATGAGAATCAAAATAATGAATTATGCAGGAGAAATGCTAGTTAAATGCTTCTTAAAGGGAAATATCCTCACTAACAATGTAGCTTAAATCCTAGTTTAAGTGGTTAGAAACCAGGCGAATGTCTGCCTGTTTTTTTTTCCTTTTAATTAATTATTTGTCTTGAAAAAACTTGTTGGGAATTCTATGTGAATTTCTACTCGTGAAACTGATCTCTTTCTTCCTTCTTTCCCTCCCAATTTCATTTGAAGGGGTCTGGCACCTCAGAATAAGCCAGAGCTGCAGAAGGTGATGGAGAAGAGGAAACGAGATCTAGTTATTAAACAACAGAAAGAAGAGGAAGCACAAAAGAAGAAATCAGACCTGGAAATAGAGCTACTGAAACGACAGCAGAAACTGGAGCAGGTGAGATGGGGAATAACACACCACCCTTACACATCTATGTCTGAGCAACCCACCCTAGGCTCACGTTGTAGACAGAAGAGAGGCAGATGTTGACTTTTGGCACGTTTCTATTGATCAAATGCAGGCATCTTTTTTAGGAGGAGGTGGGGTTGTTCAGCCTGGTGAAGAGAAGGCTCAGGGGGCACCACAGAGTAACTTCTCAATACCTGAAGGGGGCTACAGAAAAGCAGGGGTAGGAGTTTTTAATAGGATATGTGAGGACAGGACTAGGAATAGTGGATGTAAAGTGGAAGAGGGGAGATTTAGGGTGGATATAAGAAAGAAATTCTTTAGGGTGAGGGTGGTGAGACACTGGAAGAGGTTGCCCAGAGAGGTTGTGGATGCCCCCTCAATCCCTGGAGGTGTTTAAGACCAGGCTGGACAAGGCACTGAGCAGCCTGATGTAGTGGAAAGTGTCCTTATAATAGGGAGTTGGAACTAGATGATCTTTAAGGTCCCTTCCAACCCAAACCATTCTGTGATTCTATGAAATCACATTCTAAAATGCCTATTTGTTATCACTTATTACATAGCAACTGTATAAAGTGTCTGCTTTTGGTCAAATGAATACTACACCAGATAACAGGAAGGTGTGTGGAGCACTGAGCTTATTTAACTGTAGCTGATGAATTAATGAACGTTTGTAGTCTATCTATTAAGAAAAAATCCACTAAGAATGGCCCTTAGACTGCAGTGCTTCAAAACTAAGTTCTTAATTAATAAAGAAGATTAATTGATTCTTTCTCCTAGGTTATGTAGGTAAGTAGCTGCCTTTTAAAAAGACATTTTTAGCATTAAAACATAGGAGATCATTGATGTTTCCAAATGGAGAAGATCCTCAGATTTTGAACATGGTGATGATACTGTTAGTCACTGAGCCAGTCAAATATCTCTGTGCCTCTTAAGTTTCTTTGTGTGCCTGTGAGGAGAGATCTCTGCAGTGGAAAAACCTCATCAGAGAAGTCACTGTATATCAAGCTTGGTATTTATTTTTCAATAAATGAATGCTTTAAAACAGTATCTCATGCTTTTCACTATGGAAATCAATTAAGCCCAATAATTGCTTTACTGAAAATGAGTCGTAATACAATCATTATTCAGGTTGTGGGAATTTTATGATAATTTTTTTTATTAGGCTTAGAAATCTATTGTATTTTGAAGTGTTTCAGCTTTTCCTTTCTGCTCTTAAGGGCCCAGTTTCAAATGGTTCAGCTTGTGGGAAGATTTGAATTGAAAACAAACCATACAGGGGGCATATGTGGAGTAGAAAATTCTATTAGGAGAGGAAAATCCTGCCCACTGCAAAGTGTTGTGACTTGATAAGCATCATAGGAATGGCATTGACAATGCACAGAGGAACAGTGCCATGATTTATTGTACCAAGGCATGTCCCTTGCCAGAGAACCAGAAACAAAGGAGAGATTATCTAGGTGAGCCCCACCATTAATCAAGGAGACCTTGATCTTCTGAAAAAAGAAAAAAAGAGAAAGGAGTTTTTGTTAGTTTTTTCTTCCTTTCTGCTGACATTTCTGACTTCAAGCTCTGTTCTGTAGGATGAGTGAGCCCTCTTCTGTCTGGGCACGCTACAGCCTTGCCCTGCAGTGCAATTTCAAGTATTTCTGTGCTCAGAAGCTCCAAACAGGTTAAAAATGACAGTGAATGGGCTCTAATAAGCCCCAGAATCATCCAGGTTGGAAAAGATCTTAAGATCACCAAGTCCAACCTTCAAACTAGTACTGCCAAGTTCAACCCTTAACCTAATACTGCCAAGTCCACCCTTATCTACCAAACCTTGTTCCTCAGCACCACATCTTTTAAATACTTCCAGGGATGGTGACTGAAAATAAACAACCAAAGGCCAACAGATACATCAAAAAAGGCTCAATTTAGCTACAGAATTCCATACCTCAACCCTCAGAAATAAATTCTGCAAGTGTGCTCAGCAGTAGCTGCCTGAATGTGTCCTTCCACAGGGCTCCTTTGTCCTTGCCCTGTTGTAAGAGCCAGAGGAGGGAACTTTTGTTGCTTCATTAATGAAGATGCCCAGGAATTTCTTCAAAAATGCTTCATCTTATTCTTCTACTTGCAGTGTTTTGGTTCATCTGGCAAAGATGAACATCTGGAAGGAGCTAGAGCCAAGGAATTGAAAAGATATATCACTTATGAGAGCACATACTCCCAAAGAAATGCAATTTTATCCTTTCCAAGGGAGAAAGAAAGGAAGCAGTTTAAAGAGTGTTGCATGGCCAGTTGCTAAAATCTTCGGGATTATTGTCTTGTATTTTGATGATCTGGTTTATATGCTCTTTGTTTTTTGCATGTGATTCCCTTTTAAGCTGGAACTGGAGCAACAGAAGATGCAGGAAGAGCAGGAAAATGCACCTGAATTTGTCAAAGTCAAGGGCAACTTGAGGAGGACGGTCCAGGAAGCAACAGAAGCACCAGACTCCTAGAATCCAGCTCCTGCTCAGACTTCCAGCTTCCCTGCAGAAAGGCTTTTTGCACGTTGTTCTCACATTTGCCCCTCAAGATGGGGAAATAACATCCTGAAGATGAGATTTTTTTTTTTAATTCCTGGGATGAGTGGCTTGAAAAGACAGTATCATAAATGGATCGACTTGCCAAATGCAGTCCTGAGATCAATGGATAAGGAACCTGCTTGTCAATTCAGTGTCATGAACCAGTGTCTGATGTTCTTACTCAGAGATTTGAACCAGGGAAACTAGAGAAACTCCTTCAGTGTTGCACTGCTTTATCTCTTGTGTGATCCTAGTTTAGTGGAGATACACAGATTGTATTTTGCTTTAAAACAAGAACAACAATCCTCCTGTGGTATATCTTAAGAAGCTTTGCTGTGCAGGTAGATTTCTACCCATCTAGACCTTACAGCCTGTGTGTTTCCCACAATAATTTGTCTTTAGTTGTGATTTTTATCAAGCCTGGGAGGATAAGAGCTGTATTGATCACTGCTGCCCATCTGCACTAGGATTTTCTGGTGTGGGCAAGGTGAGAATGATTAAAATTCCACCAGCAGTGGAAGGTTAAGAAGCCTTAAAGCCTGTTTCTTCCCATTGGCTTGTAGAATTTGGGCTGTGAAAGAAGGAGAAACCTGATGATGCTCTCACCAGGGAGAATCCAGAAGCTGGTTTGTCTGTGTCTATAAGCTTAGACCTCTGAGTACAAGGCCTGTGGATTTACCTCACAATGCAAAATGACCCTTCTTCTACTCCTTGTGTTTTGAAATCCTACTTTGTTGCTGTGGCCTTTCTCTTGCAAGGACATTCTCATCTGAGAAACAGTGTTAACTCATTTCTTGGTAGTGTTTAAACTCATTTGCTGGAGCTGCTGGAATTGGGAATCTAATCTTCCACCACTTCCTGCTGGAACTTGTTGCATTTCCCAGAATAGAGCAGTGTTTAAACCAGACCAAACTGCTAATTGGAATCTACTGAAATAGCAAGTTTTCTCCTGAAGTGAGATATAAAATGAAATGAATTTTATCCCACCCTTCTCTTAGCCTCAGGATTAGAGGAGGTAGGTGTGTGAACACTCAGTCTTAGGGTCCAGTTTGTCACCTTCTGCCTTTCCCCAAGCTGTTCCTGTAACTTGCCATTAAATGAAACGCTGCTCAGCTTGCACAGGGGTAGTAAAGCCTGATCCTTCATGCTTATGACTACTAGTTATCCAGAAATGTCTGGAATGAGGAGGAGAAGGGAACAGATTACTCATATAGAATCACAAAATTGGATTCTTACCTGATGTGAATGGCTGCAGGTATATTCTCTTTATCTGGGGATAAATCCTCATCTTCCTTGATTGGTTCCTAGCTCTCACTGAAGCTGTTTTTCCATATTTTCTTTGTAATTACATTGGGCAAAACTGTTTGAGAAGACTTTTTTTATTAATATCAGCAGTGGCATGTTTGTATTGTGAAGGTTGGGGAGGGGGAGGGAGGGGGTTGTTGGTTTGTTTTTTAGTTCCTTTTGCCTTTTCCTGTAAGTACTGGACATTTTAAATACAATTTCAGCATAGCACTGGGTATAGAATGATCACAATTAGAAATGTTTCCTAGAAACAGGCTTCAATTTGTCAAGATCCAGGCATTTTTAGGAGGGCATAATCAGATTGAGAGTAAATTGAATTGTGATAAGCATATTGCCATTGATTTGGACTTGCAGTGTGATTAAATGTGAACAATGTCTGCCAGATTCTTCAGATCCTGGACACACAAAAGACAAAGGCCAAATGAAAGACTCTTCCACATATTTTCTCAAGAAAGGAATGCCCCAAGTGCTGCATTTTCTTCCCCTCTCTCCTTCCCTTCCTCTGTGAGGAGAGAATCTTCCCAGCAGTGTGTTTTTCAAACACTTGCACTGATTGTTTTGTGTCAGCACCATTTTTGAGCCTTCCACATCATGCTCATCTTTTATCTCAGCCACTTCATTGCCTCCTGGATCCCACTCCACAATTCTTCTCCTGCTCAGTACGGAAATGTCTAGAACTTGGTGAGGAAACCCTCCTCTGGCTTGAGTAGATGGTATATTTTCATTAATGAGCGTGGCAAATCCTACCATACCTGCACAGTGAAATGAAGTTGGGCTCATCCAAAAGGCACCAGAGGTGGTGGTGGAGGATGAAGACCTCTCTTTGGCTTCAAGGAGTGTGTTGAAGAACTTCTGCTCAGCTTGTGATTCAGGGTAGAGTTTCTGAGACACAGGAGGCTAGAAAACTCCCTTGTACATACAGCGTGAAGTTGTTTTGGTTTTTCTTTTTTTGTCTTCAGTTGGAATTAATTCTCTGTGTGAACAGAACATCAACATTTGTCTTAGAACATCTTTTGAATTCTGCTGACAAATCTTCAATTTAGGAATCCCAGCCACCTTCATGTTGATTTGACAGGCAAAAGCTTGTCTTTAAAGTCAGGATTGGGCTGGTCACACCACAAGTGTCCTGTCACTCCAGTGTGAAACTGCTTGCCCAGTGAGAGCAGACAATTCCTGGTCTGCTCTTTAGCTGCTTCAAAGCAATCCCACCAATACTTCAGTGATTTGAAAATGGCTCACTCACCACTTTGTACTTTTTTTAAAAAAAACAAACTCCAGCTTTTGATAGCATAGTAGTAAATTTTTTAGCATTTTTTGTGGCTTTAACCTTCTGTTAATATCTGCACTTGTTTCGAGTGTACATATACATAAATATATATAAATATAAAAAAAAAAGGGAGCCTTAATGGATTTGTTTTCATAATTTAATATTTTTTGTATTTGCTCTTGTATAATTGTTTTTAACTAAAGGTCTGATGAGAATGAGGGTGGAATCCTTAGAACCAAAGTTACGCTTAATAAAATCTCCTCCATGCTTGGCGTACACCATGGTATCTGTGATGTCCTGCTGAAAATAAAACCTTGGGGACTGTGCTGAGATACTTGGGTTGTTCAAAATTCTGCAGTAGTGGGACACTTGTATGGCCCCACCTGGAGTTGCTGTGTCCAGTTCTGGAGTCCACAACGCAAGAAGGACATTGAGCTGTTGGAACAGGTGCAGAGGAGGCCACCAAGATGGTCAAAGGGCTGGAGCAACTGCCTTATGAAGACAGGCTGAAGGAGTTGGGGTTGTTGAGTCTGGAGAAGAGAAGGCTCAGGGGGGACCTCAGAGTAACTTCTCAATACCTGAAGGTGGCTACAGAAAAGCAGGGGTAGGACTTTTTAATAAGATCTGTGATGGGAGGACCTTGGCCTTGTTTAATTATCTGTGTTTGAGCCAATCTGCTGAAGTGGCTCAAATTTAACCCAGTGGAAAATTCAGACTCATAAAACTAGGACCAGAACAGGTGCCTGGTGTGCAAAGCACCACCAGCTTCTGCCTGGATTATTTCCTGCAGATATCAGTCTGCTCTGGGCTCAGAAATGCTCCTAATGAGGATTTTGGGTATGAGGGGAAGCTGTTCACTATCCAGTAGCGTTCTTTTAGAACTNTGTGCACACTTCTGTTAGGTGCTTGTAGAACTGGACTGTACAAGGTGATCAAGCTCAATGGTAGAATCTGAAATAAAAATCAGAAGTCTGCTCCAGGAGCTTGGCTAGATTTTGCCATTTAGCTGCTACTACTCAAACTCCGGCATCTTCCCTGTCTATGGCAGGGGGAGCTGGAACTAGATGATCTTGAAGGTCCCTTCCAATCCAAACTATTGTAAGATTCTGTGACTAGAAATAATGGATGTAAATTGGAAGGGGGTAGATTCAGGCTGGATAGAAGAAAGAAATTCCAGTGAGGGTGATGAAACACTGGAAGAGGTTGCCCAGAGAGGCTGTGGATGCCCCCTCAATCCCTGGAGGTGTTTAAGGCCAGGCTGGACAAGGGACTGAGCAGCCTGATGTAGTGGGAGGTGTCCCTGCCTATGGCAGGGGGGTTGGAACTCAATGATCTTTAAGGTCCCTTCCAACCTGAACTATCATTTTGATATGATACAAGCATTAAGTATGATGACTTTTGGTTCCTTAAAACCACATTTAGAGAGGTGATTCTGTCCCTTTCCTCTGGTCTTGTGAGACCCACCTGGAGTACTGTGTCCAGTTCTGGAGCCCTCAGCACAAGAAGGACATGGACCTGTTGGAAAGGGTCCAGAGGAGGGCCATGAGGATGGTTGGGGGTCTGGAGCACCTTTCCTACCAAGACAGGCTGAGATTGTTTGGGCCGTTCTGCTTGGAAAAGGGAAGGCATCAGGGATATTTCATAGCAGCCTACCAATATCTGAAGGGGCTACAGGAAGGATGGGGATGGGCGCTTTGCTAGGGCATTGAGTGATAGGACAAGGCCATTTCTTCACTGCTGGAGCAGAGCATGTTTATATTAAACGTTAGAAAGAAGTTCTTCACCATGAGGGTGCTGAGGCACTGGAACAGAGAGATTGTGGAGGTGTCATCCCTGGAGACATTCAAGGCTTGGATTGATGATTATCTGAGCAACCTGATCTAATGTGGGATGCTCACTGCAGGTTGTTTGGACTAGGTGATCTTGAATGTCTCTTCCAACTCTATGACTCTGTGATTTGTATGTGCCAAAAACAGCTTGGCAGAAACAGCTTATTGTGTCATAGAATCATAGAATCATACAATAGTTTGGGTTGGAAAGGACCTTAAAGATCATCGAGTTCCAACCCCCCTGCCATAGGCA
>VZTY01034791.1:25870-50523 GCA_013400935.1 Turnix velox
AGGGGAAAAAAAGAAAAAACGGGGAAAGAAAACCAAAAAAAACCCCAATAATTGTAAATAAAGCTCTTTCCAGAGATGAAACTGAAAAAGAGTGAGAATTTTTCTCCTGTAATGGGGGAAAAAGAGCTAAATCCATGGGTTCTTTGTTGCATTAGACCTTTGAACTCATATGGAGTGGCCTACAACAACACACAGCTTTATCAGTTAGCTCTGTTGTGAGGGAGGCTTCCAGAAACTAGAAATCCTCCCTGGAATGTAACAGCTTTATTTTCCTGAAGAAACAAACCCAAGTCTGGAGGAAGGACTCCCCATGAACACAGTCAATGGAGCAGCTTCTTTCACACAAGCCCATCCTGTGTGTTTGGCACTGGGCAGAAGACCCAACCCAAGGAGTTGGCAGCCTGCCTGAATTCAGAAACAATTGGAGAATGTGAAAGGCTGGGAGTGTTGGACAGCCTTGATCTTGCTTATTTATGAGTGTCTCAGTCCTGGTGTGAATTGGTCATCTTTGTCAGTGTCTTTAGTTCCCATAAAAATCACCAGGACATGAGTTATCCGTGTAGCATCACTATTGTTGCATCAAGAGGAGTGTGACCAGCAGGTCAAGAGAGGGGATTTTGCCCCTCTACTGGGCTCTGGTGAGACCCCACCTGGAGTTACTGTGTCCAGTTCTGGAGTCCTCAACATAAGAAGGACATTGAGCTGTTGGAGCAGGTCCAGAGAAGGGCCATGAAGATGATCAAAGGGCTGGACCAACTGCCCTATGAAGACAGGCTGAAGGAGTTGGGGTTGTTCAGCCTGGAGAAGAGAAGGCTCAGGGGGGACCTCAGAGTAACTTCTCAATACCTGAAGGGGGCTACAGAAAGGCAGGGGTAGGACTTTTTAATAAGAGATATGATGGGAGGACTAGAAATAATAGATGTAAATTGGAAGGGGGTAGATTCAGGCTGGACATAAGAAATTCTTTATGGTGAGGGTGGTGAGACACTGGAAGAGGTTGCCCAGAGAGGCTGTGGATGCCCCCTCAATCCCTGGAGGTGTTTAAGGCCAGGCTGGACAAGGCACTGAGCAGCCTGATGTAGTGGGAGGTGTCCCTGCCTATGGCAGGGGGGTTGGAACTCAATGATCTTTAGGTCCCTTCCAACTCAATGCCTTCTATGTTTCTATGGACTTGACTACAGCTTTGGGAGGTAGAAGTATGTTTTAAATGGTTAGATAAGTCAGGTAATATTAATAAGGCAGTACTAATAAGAAAATACACCTAAGGTTTCTAAATACCAATTTCTCATTTACCTACAGTCCACAATTTTGTAGTGATGCTGCTAAAAAATAGAGAGGAGCATATTTGGAGAGCTTTTCTTCATACTGCTGCTTTTCTAAGGAGTTCAGAATATTTGTTTCCATTCTGTTCCACCATGGTGGTACCCGAACAGCTTCTTATTGAGCCTAAAACACAGGAGTGAGATCTGTCAAAACCCATTACAGCTTCACTGCTGCTGAAAACTCTGTATTGTCAATTCTTCTTACATTTAGCTCCTCAACAGCCCCACTCTGAATTCAGATGTTTGCTGTAATTTAATAAAATACTCTTACCAATATATTTGTGTCAAGCAGAAGTGTCCTCAGTGGTAAGTAATAAAACACTTAATCCAGCTGCAGGAGAATGAAGTGTAATATTTCCTGTAATCATTTCCTTTTCTCTTGTAGTGAGATGACCTTAAAATCTCCAAGTGCTGCCACAGTTCTGATTTGCTCTTCATCATCTAGTGAGCATTTTTTTCTTCTTTGGACTCCACTCTGAAAGGGGAAAGATATAAAACAGTAAGTTCTGTGTCTATTGCTCACTGTGTTTTTGTGTTTTAAGTAATTCAAAGCATTATTTTTCCATGTTTTCATTATTTTTCAATGGCAAAACCCCCCAAAAAAACAGGTAAGATAATTTAAAAAAATGTTCTCATTTGAATAAAACAGATTTTTCTTTGAATTCTAATGCAGCTCAGGAACAAATATAATCTTATGGAATAGATCATTAATCTCTTTCCTCCCACTGCTTTTTTTCTCCTGCTTTTCTTTCAAATTATTGCAGAATATCAATTGACTACTGGGACTCCAGGTCCTGGAGGACCACTTGATGTTTCACCCTACAACTTGTTGGAAGGACTGGAAGGTGTTTGAGTGGGTTTCCCCTGAAAATTGGGTTGGTTGCAAGTAGGAAATCTTTCCCCTCTTTGCTGTTTATTCCCTGGGGCTTTTTTAACCACAAGAAAAGTGTAAAATAGGAGGTAGAAATAGGAAGTACCAGTGAAGTGCACTGCAGAAAGGTGTCTCAACACCATGGCTACATCTTGGTGTTGTAAGGGGGGCTGTATGATGTTCTCTCTTAGGGTTACTTCTTTGACTGATGTGTAGAAATTGATTTTCTTTCTGTGTCTCTCAGGTCTCTGTTTATTTATATACAATTTAAAATACATATATTTAAAAATGAGCTTAAAAAAAATAAAAACAACTCAGAGGGACATACTGACTAGTTCAAATTCAAGTCAAAGTTTGGCCAAGGGTTTATGGTTCATCCTCCTGTTCCATCTAGTGCTCAGCACTTGGCTTTTCTCAGACACACTGGTTACCCCTTCCTAACACCCATGTTCACCATCTACCATGGATAGGACTCACCAAAAGGCAGCAGAAACGTGAGAGGTTCATGCTGAGGGAGAGGATTTCACACAAAGTAATTTCTCAAAGGGCCCCTTCTCTTGCCACTGAGATGTCAAGGTGTGGGAAAGCTGACCAGAGGATTTCAGACAACAGGAAAACTGTTTTTGGAGCTGTTGCACATTGAATATTACACAGGTAGAGTTGGGAAAGGGTGAATAAGACAGCAGAGCCCTAGTTTGCTAAAGAAGATGCATGTTCTGTGTTTTTAATATCCTCCATCTTGCTGGAGTTGGCTCCTAGGAGCCAGAATCCAATGAAGTGGGACTGAAGGACCTCCTTGAACTGGTAAACTGGCAAGATATGAAGAAGGTGTGACTTGTGCATCTGGGAGGTCTATCAAAAAGGCATCATGGTCTTGGAAAGCAGGAATATGTCTCTGAAACAGACACTGGATGTTCACCATCCTCCATGGATAGGACTCACCAAAAGGCAGCAGAAACGGGGGAGGTCCATGTTGAGGGAGAGGATTTGACACAAGGAACTACCAGTCATTTCTCAAAGGGTCCTTCTCCTGCCACTGAGATATCAAGGTGTGAGAAAGCTAACCAGAGAATTTCAGGCAAGTTGGAAAACTGTTTTTAGAGCTGTTGCACATTGAATATTTCACAGTTAGTGTTGGGAAAGGGTGAAGAAGACAGCAGAGCCAAGGTTTCTACAAAAAATACATGTTCTGTGTCTTTGATATCCTCCATCTTACTGGAGTTGGCTCCTAGGAGCCAGAATCCAATGAAGTGGGACTGAAGGACCTCCTTGAACTGGTAAACTGGCAAGATATGAAGAAGGTGTGACTTGTGCATCTGGGAGGTCTCTCAAAAAGGCAATATGGTCTTGGAAAGGGGGAATCTGTCTCTGAAACAGACATTTGAAGTCTCCAGAGAGGCAGCAACACCTCTGCTTGGGTAACACATCTACCCAACCAAGCAGAAATTCATGTGTCTGAAAACTGTGATGGAAAATCTTGAGGCACACACCAGAGAGATCAGATGAGATAAAGGACAGGGGGAAGATTCCCTCACCTGACTTAATGCTTTTTGCCAGGTCCACCATTTAAGCATCTAATTCTCTTTTTTCAGTCACTGCATTAGGATTTGGGAAGAGGAAAAAGAGATTGGGCACAGACTGTTGAGTCAGAGAGAGGAGTAATAGCCAGCAATTAGATCATCCTCTCAAGTGTGAAGGAGCCAGGTGCTGGTTCCTCCTCTGCTTTGCTTGAAATTTGCCTCCTCAGGGACTTCCCCATCTCCTGGGCACTTAGAGATGTTGTGAGCTGTGTCTGGTTTTGCTGGCATTTATCCACTTTCTGTGATAATTGAGATGATGGAAGGAAGGAGAGAAAATAAAGGATAAAGCTTGGGAGGGGCAGCAAAAAGAAGGCATTATAGAATTATTGCACATATTTAAAGCTTTGTAAGTGATCTGAAGTCCCAATACTTAAATTTCAAACTAATAATATGTTCTAATTTATCCTTAAAGAAAATTCAGTTCTAGATTTTCAGCTGCCATCAAAGTTTAAAAAATTAATTGTGAGGATCATCACTTTGTGATCATCACTTTGTTTGCAGCATGACACCAGCTAGAGCATTAAGGCTGAGCTTATTTATCATGTCACTGTCCTCTGACAGATACAGAGATGTGGACTAAAACCTGATTTTGTGGCACTTTCTTTGGTTTTCTGGTGTCTGACAGAGTGGGGTGTCAAGAAAAACAGATGATTTACCTCAATGTAATTTCAAAGATTTCAGCTTAGCTCTACTGCCATGTATAAGCAGAGGAGCTCATCTGTGGTATTGAGTTTTCTTCTCTCCTTTCCACCTGCTCCTGTGAGATTTGAAGGGGTGTCAGGCCCCTGCAGGCAGGAGAATTTTTCTAAAAATACTAGAATAACTCCTCTAGATTCAGGAGATTCTGGGGTTAATTACTATCACATCATCCACGCTGAATTTGATCTGCACAGACTTGCTGTATCTCTTTAATTCTCTCCCCTGATTAAACATCAGCATGTCTCTATTTTTGCAGCTGCATTTATAACTGAACATTTTTTTGGGATATAAAGATATGCAAATAGTTGTTTTGAAGTCACCAAGAAAAAAAAAAAGATTTTTCTTTTTCACATTATAATAAAATAAAATTCAGGGGAAAAAAATAGATGATGAAATTTTGAAGGACTTTCCAGCATTAGTAGCTTTTACTCTTATTCTTCTATGGGAGAAAAATGTCTTCAAATCCTTGGAAAAAAATTCTCTGTGTTTTCCAGTTATAACAGAGCTTGCAAACCAGTGGCCACAGCAGTGAGTGATGTAGTCACAGTCACCACCTCCAGCCTGAGGTCTCCAGCCCCAAATTTGTCTTTGAAATGAGCTCCTGTTCAGGATGGGAGTAGAAACCCATTGGTTTTTGTCCTGCTCAGCAATGATATGAACTATTTAAATTATTTGACAGGATTTAAAATGTAACCCTCAAGCTGCTGAGTTTGATGTTTCCCCATGAGCAGCCTAGTGTGTGGAATATAGCCAGTGATTTTTTGAAAGGCTTGAAAAGGGTGAGTAATAACAATAAATAACTTGTCTTTATAAACTGCTGGGTGGATGGTTGCTACATCCAGGCAGAATTTGGGCAAAATATATGGGGTTTTCCCCCTGATTTGTTAGGGAGGTTTGCCTGCTGCCTTGTGGCTCCAAATGTTGAGAGCAGGGTGAAATCCTGGAGAGGCAAGAAGTTTTCCTGTGCAGAAAGTGCTCTCCTAAAAGAGATACAACCTATTTTAAGCCTCTCTTTGTCCACACAGCAGAAGAGGACTCCGCTTTTGCAAAGAATAATCCCACAAAAGGGTAGAGCTGGGAATAAACTCCACAGATGGAAGTGAGGAAAACAAAGCACAAAAAGAGAAAATAAGACCTGAACTTCTACATGCCCTGAGGTTTCATCTCTCTCTGTCTGAAATAGCTCTCCCTCTCCTTTCTAAGCCACTGTGGGATTTTCCAGCAGGGTTTCATGATCCTACACAAAGCATCCTCTGAATATCACCCTGGTGCTGGGTACCCCAGGGCCACCCTTGTGATCAGACATTCAGACACTCACAGTGTGCTTGGTGAGAGCAGACAGGTTGGGACAGAAAGAAGAGGAAGAAAAAAAAAAAGGTCCTAATTGACAGGAGTGGGAAAACCCAATTACAGAGATAAAAGAAGCAGCCCAAGCATATGTTTCTAGGCTTTGGATCATCAGACCTGCCAGTTCTCATTATTTTCTTGCAAGCCTCACTCTGTCTCTCCCAAGAAGGGGCTCTGTCTGGTGGTTTATGGCCCTTAAGGAGAACCATGGTGTCTGTCTGGCTCCACCTGAGCCTGTGATGGCCAAGCTCCTGGTGGCAGAAGCAGCAATGTAAGTGCATTGTTATTACAAGAAAAAAAATGAATTAAAGTTAGATCAGAGAATAAAGAAGGAAATGAGGAGATTGAGGGAAGGGGGGAGGGAGGAATGCATGTCCCAGGAGAATAAACAAATCAAAACCTTGGCATTAAATAAAACAAAGCATCTCCCATGAATAATTGAGGAAGCAGGCTGGTGTGCTGCCTGTGCCCTGGGTATCTCATTTGTCTGAAGAATGGAAAGAGCAAAAGGGAGAGAAGTAGGAATGAAAGGCGTCGTTTCCCCGTCTCTAATGAGCGCTGCTGCTGCTTCTTCTTCCCTTTTTTTTCCTCCCTCCCTCCTCCCCCATCACGCTCCTTTCCTCCCTCCCCTATTTGTCATCCACAAACATCTCTCTCTTCAGAGGACACCGGGTCTGTGGCAGGTCTGAAGGAGGCAGCAGAGATGCTTTGTCCTTGGGAGCTATTCAGGGCTCATCCCTTGATTTCTCTGGAAGCAGAAGTGGGCTTCATGTGCTGCAGCTCTGGGATCCTAGATGGTGGTCCAAGCATCTCATCTGCATGGAAAATGTGTTTTCTTTAGGTGGAGAGAGACAGGGATGGGTTTGTAGAATCATAGAATAGTTTGGGTTGGAAGGGACCTTAAAGATCATAGAGTTCCAACCCCCCTGCCATAAGCAGGAACACCTCCCACTACATCAGGCTGCTCAGTGCCTTGTCCAGCCTGGCCTTAAACACCTCCAGGGACTGAGGGGACAACCTCTCTGGGCAACCTCTTTCAGTGTCTTGCCTCCCTCAGATAAAGAATTTCTTTCTTATATTTAGTCTGAATCTCCCCTCTTCCAATTTACATCCATTATTTCTAGTCCTCACCTATCTGATTAAAAAGTCCTACCCCTGCCTTTCTGTAGCTCCCTTCAGGTATTGAGAAGTTACTCTGAGGTCCCTCCTGAGCTTTCTCTTCTCCAAGGTGAATGTCTAACTCTGGCTTCTCAGTCCATATAGCAACAAACAGCTTGTTCTTCTGAACCAAGCCTGAATTTGAATGATTTTGAAATTATCTCTTGGTTTTTTTTCATGTGTGCCCCCATGGGGCTGTCCTATCAACTTAGACATCCTCCTGTCCCTGCTGTTCCAATCTCTAGATGTTGGTGATGTCACTCTTGCAGGCTTTTAACTTTTCCAAAGGCTGCTGGCCATGCTGGGAGGTTTGTTCAGCCTGAAGTAGAGAAGGCTCAGGGGGGACCTCATAGTAACNTCCATATAGCAACAAACAGCTTGTTCTTCTGAACCAAGCCTGAATTTGAATGATTTTGAAATTATCTCTTGGTTTTTTTTCATGTATGTAGAAACAATGGATATAAATTGGAGGGGGATAGATTTAGACTCGACATAAGAAAGAAATTCTTTCCGGTGAGGGTGGTGAAACACTGGAAGAGGTTGCCCAGAGAGGCTGTGGATGCCCCCTCAATCCCTGGAGGTGTTTAAGGCCAGGCTGGACAAGGCACTGAGCAGCCTGATGTAGTGGGAGGTGTCCCTGCCTGTGTCATGGGGGGTTGGAACTTGATGATCTTTAAGGTCCCTTCCAACCCAAACTTTTCCATTATTCTATGATTCTTTTCCAAAGCCATTCAGCTCTGGATCCTGTTACCCTTCATGGTCACATTCTGACACATCATGTGCAGTGATGTCACACTGGCTTTCCAAATCCCTGGGCTGCAAATTGTGGATGGTTAGGAGAGGGTCAGGGAAGCACCTCTGTGTGTCAGCCCTATCCTTATACTTCTTTTGAAGAGGAATATTTGTAGCCTTTCTTGAAATAAAGCTTGTGGAGCATCTCAGGCTGTGAAATCAAAGTGTTTCCTTGTCAAAGAGTAGCAAGGATTAAGCTGCCAATGTTTTTTAACTGAACTTAGTATGTTTTAGAGAGTGTTACAGTAGATACTAAATGCAGTGAAGTCAGTGCAGAGACTCCTCATCTTCCTTCTTCTGCAGAGTTTTGACCACATTCAGTACCCCCAAACTCTCCTTCCACCAAATTCTCCTTCCACCAGTGCAGACCAGGAGCATCTCAAAGGGACTGATAAGCATGTACAGGTTTGGAGGAGCAGTTGGAGAACCAGCTTCTTCCCACAGCTGGTCTTCACTGTGACAGGCTCTGGGGAAATTCATCCCTACATCACTTCATGTTTTATCTACTTAGATCAGTAGAGAGATCCTAACCGAGAGAGGGATTCTCCATCTGAAGGGATGAAAAAGAGAGGGAAAAAAAGCCCATCTACCTCCAGCTTCCTGACTTAGTTTGCAGTGTCTGAAAGCCCCCTGCCTGGCCAACAGAAAAAGAATAAGAAACTCCAGACATCTCCCACCCAGGAGGACTCAGCCTACCCCATTGGGGTGAGCCCACTTCTGCTTCCAGGCTACAGGCCACCCAAGATGCCTACATCTGGCTGCAGAAACACAGATGGTGGTGAAGAACAAAGCTGAAATGGGAGTGAGGGCTTTGGACTCCTCCTAGTGCTGTTGACCATGCTGTGCTGCTGCTCAGGGGGGCAGGACTGTGTCCTGTTTTCTCTCGAGCTTCTTCTTCAAAGCCATTGCCAGGGTGCCCACAATTGCCTGGCCCAACCAACAAAGGAGTGGCCACCCACCAGGACCAGCTTTCAGACAGGGAGGACATGGGTAGATCAGGAACTCTGTGGAACCCACCCATCCTGCTGTGGACAAGGTGAAGAAGCTGTTGTGCAATTATATGCTAAATAAGAGTGGGAGTTTGGAGAGTGTTTCTACAAACATCTTAGAAATCCCATGAATTTACCAAGATACAGATGGGGACACAATAGCCCTGGAAGCTGAGCTATTCCTTTTCCAGTTTTCATTAATAAATGGAAAATTAGAACTGTACATTGCTTCCAAAGGACAAACTTTCAAGATGGGTACAGAGGAGGCCAACAAGATGATCAAAGGGCTGGAGCAACTGCCCTATGAAGACAGGCTGAAGGAGTTGGGGTTGTTCAGCCTGGAGAAGAGAAGGGTCAGGGGGGACCTCAGAGTAACTTCTCAATACCTGAAGGGGGCTACAGAAAGGCAGGGGTAGGACTGTTTAATCAGATAGGTGATGGGAGGACTAGGAATAATGGAAGTAAATTGGAAGGGGGTGTATTCAGG
Source organism: Turnix velox (assembly GCA_013400935.1). Classification (NCBI taxonomy): domain Eukaryota; kingdom Metazoa; phylum Chordata; class Aves; order Charadriiformes; family Turnicidae; genus Turnix; species Turnix velox. The sequence goes on from VZTY01034791.1 coordinate 35,116, forward strand.
CTGGATATAAGAAAGAAATTCTTTAGAGTGAGGGTGGTGAAACACTGGAAGAGGCTTGCCCAGAGAGGCTGTGGATGCCCCTTCAATCCCTGGAGGTGTTTAAGGCCAGGCTGGACAAGGCACTGAGCAGCCTGATGTAGTGGGAGGTGTCTCTGCCTATGGCAGGGGGATTGGAACTCCATGATCTTTAAGGTCCCTTCCAACCCAAACTATTCTATGATTCTATGATTTTAGATTAGGAGAATGCATGAAGAGAAATCTGTAATCACTCAACATGAAGATCAAAACCAGATCTTTTGCAAAGGAAGCCTTTTTTAAAACTGCCTTGGCATTATGAAGGTCCTACTGCATTGTAAAGCAAAACACTCAGTATTTCTCTAAGGATATTTCTCCCCAGGCAATCACCTTTAACTCTAGCTTCCACCTCTGCATCAGCAGCTCCTCTGAGCTGTCAGAGGGCATTGAAAATGTTTAGCTTTTCAGTAGGAAAATCTTTGATTCACTGAGGTGTAAGACAAAATCTTTTTATTTCCATGAAAAGCAGGTAGCAAATTTGCTTTAAAACCTTTTTTTCTCTATGAAAAATAGGTAGGGGTAAAGTCCATGGTCTGCCTTGAGGTCAGCTTGGTAGAAAGCAGTGGCGTGGAAATGGAATTGAATGGAAACAGAAGATTTTATTATTTTCATAGTGGGAGGTGTCCCTGCCTATGGCAGGGGGGTTGGAACTCGATAATCTTTAAGGTTCCTTCCAACACAAACTATTCTGTGATTCTATGATTCATGTTTGCAGCACTGCAGAACTCATTAGTACAGTAAAATAATACTTTTTTTTTTTTTCCTAACCAAAAAGGAGCATTATGTGAGCTCCTGGAATTGAGATGAAATTAAATGGATGCTTAAGTGTTATTTATAATATTTAAAAGGCTTGGGGTTCTCTTGTCTTATGACTGACAGTCCTAAAAATCATTCTGGGATTCCTATGGGACTGAAATACCTTCAGTCTGTACAGGAAGTGTCACAAGTGTGTGTCTGAGTCCTGATATATATTTTGATTTCCCAAGCATGTATTCATAATATGTCAGACATGCTAAGAAGTTGCTGGAAAATATGTTGAGGGAAGAAATATGAGTTGAAGTCCCCTCCAGAATACCAATGAAGAGACTGATCTATCAGAAATAACCACAAAGACATGGTTTATTAGAAAAAACCCCCCCTGTTTCTGTTTTGTATGATTAACATAGCTGTCAGAGTCTTGTCTTTATCCTTCTCCTTTTCTAAAATCCTGTTTTAAAACACAGATTTCTGCAGTCTGCCCCCAAAAGGCAATCCAATAATATTTTGCACTCCAGAAGCAGTTTCAGCCAGAGATGCTCAAAGCACCTTACAGATAATCCCCAGGACTTTGATGAAATCAATACAACTGCTCTGAAGTGGATGAAAATGGCTGAGGGATGAAGTACAAAGACACCCAGCAATTCCACCACAACACTGTTGAAGATTTGGCTCTTGTTGGCTCCTTCCTTCCTGAGTAGCAGGGGAGTGGTAAGAAAGCATTAAGAAGAGAAAAGAAGTTGCTGTTGTCACCTGTGGCTCAGTGGTGACATAGAATGTCCCCTCCCCAATGAGCAGGAACTTCCTGCACTAGATCAGGTTGCTCAGAACCTCATCAAGCCTGGCCTTGAATGTCTCTAGGGATGAGACTTCCACCACCTCTCTGGGCAACCTGAGGTGGTTGTCCACCCTCATGGACATTGGAGCAGGTCCAGAGGAGGCCACTCAGATGATCAAAGAGATGGAGCAACTACCTTATGAGGACAGGCTGAAGGAGTTGGGGTTGTTCAGTCTGGAGAAGGCTCAGGAGGGACCTCAGAGGGACCTGAAGGGGGCTACAGAAAGGCAGGGGTAGGACTTTTTAATAAGATATGTGATGGAAGAACTAGGAATAATGGATATAAATTGGAAGAGGGGAGATTCAGGCCAGACATAATTAAGAAATTCTTTATGGTGAGGGTGGTGAGACACTAGAATAGGTTGGCCAGAGAGGNCTTTCTAGTGTCTAACCTAAACCTGCCCCACTATATTTTAAAACCATTGCTCCTCATCCTATCCCCATATATCCTGGCAAACAGTCCCTCCCCAGCTTTCTTGTAGTCCCTTTCAGGTACTAGTAGACCCCTATGAGATCTCCCAGACATTTTGCTGTAGTTTAAGGTAATTCACAAAGGAAGAAAATCACCAGGACTTTCCCTGTGGTTTGCTTCTCCCCAGGCATAAAAAGAAATATCGAAACTCTTTTGTCTTGCTTGTCCTCAAAAAATGCCTTTTTTTTTTGACATCTTACTCCATTAGGAAAGTGCTTCAGTTCTTTGAATTTAGAGAGTGACTCAGCAAACTGTGATGCATATTATAAACTTTTTTACAACATTTATTAAAAAAAGTATGAACAGAGTGACATTCTATCAAAGGCTTTTTTTACAGAATTTTTTTCCTCCAGGTGTACAAAAGACAATTAATAGAATCATACAGAAAAAGCAAGGCAGAAATCCTGAGCCTGGTGGCAATATTTGTGTTCAGTATATTGGATTTCAGTAGGATTTTTAAAAGCCAAAAAATCATCTCTCCTCTTAGGCAGTTCATTTGCTCTTCCTTTGATGTCAATTTTCCAGCCTTTAAAAGACTTTTTCATATGATTTCCAGATAAAAAAAGACAAGACTTTGTTCTAAACTCTTTACTTGTGGTTGGAAAAAGGCTCCTTGGCCTCTTTTTTTAATTATTTCTCCTGGGAAGATGTGTGGACTTTCCTGGTTGCAGCACTGATGAGGAACATCCAACGCACCATTGTTTCTGTGCACTCTCCATCTCAAGTTATGAAAAATCCCAATTTTTTTAAAAATTCTTTTTGCTTCCCAGACTAAGAATTTAACTTCAATGCTGTCAGATCTCTGCTTTTACCAGACCATCAGAGACACAAGAATTAAGAGGATTTTATAAAACAAATTCATAACTAACATATGAGATCATTTTAGTGGATTTTTCTTCTTTTTGTGAATTAACTCACTTCTCTGAGCTCTCCTCTTTCATCTGGAGAGATATGGAAACTTTTCCTTCTTTTCCTAAGTCAGGAACTTCTCACTCAACTCTCTTTAGCTTCACTGAAAAAATAATGCACATTCCCAGGACTCCAACTCCCAGCCATTCTAAGTAAACTGTTGGAGCAAGAAATGATGATTCTTGCTAGAGTTTCTGTTCATTATTATCTCACATCTTACTAGTGGAGCAGGGAGATCCTTGTCCAGAGGAAGTAGTGATGTCAGCATGAAGTTTTCCTTTTGTAGGTTGGATATGAAGAGCTTCACAGAAACATTTCTTTATAGAATCATAGAATAGTTTTGGTTGGAAGGGACCTTAAAGATCATCAAGTTCCAGCCCCCCTGCCATAGGACACCTCCCACTACAGCAGGCTGCTCAGTGCCTTGTCCAGCCTGGCCTTAAACACCTCCAGGGATTGAGGGGACATCCACAACCTCTCTGGGCAACCTCTTCCAGTGTTTCACCACCCTCACTGTAAAGAATTTCTTTCTTATATCCAGCCTGAATCTACCCTCTTCCAATTTACATCCATTATTTCTGGTCCTCCAATCACAGATCTTATTAAAAAATCCTTCCCCTGCCTTTCTGTAGCCACCCTCAGGTATTGAGAAGTTACTCTGAGGTCCCCCCTGAGCCTTCTCTTCTCCAGGCTCAACAACCCCAACTCCTTCAGCCTGTCTTCATAGGGCAGTTGCTCCAGCCCTTTGACCATCTTGGTGGCCTCCTCTGGACCTGCTCCAACAGCTCAATGTCCTTCTTCTGTTGAGGACTCCAGAACTGGACACAGGAACTCCAGGTGGGGTCTCACCAGAGCCCAGTAGAGGGGCAAAATCCCCTCTCTTGCCTCTCTTGCTCTCACTCCTCTTGATGCAGCCCAGGATTTGGTTGGCCTTCTTGGCTGCGAGTGCACACTGCTGGCTCATGTTGAGTTTGTCATCCACTGACACCTCCAAATCCTTCTCTTCAGGTCTGAATTTAGCTGATACAGATCTTGTTCTCCAGCAATGGGAAGACATCCCATCCTTACAAGGTTTGACAAGATAGAGAGAAGCGTGGGACTAAAACAGATAAAAACAGACATTAGGAAACATTCTGCTGTTGTATTTGTTTGAGTGCTTCTATCTTACCTGTGATTAGGTTATAAACTCTTTGGTGTGTGTTGGCAACAGGACAAATAGTTCCCATTTTTTTACATTGAAGCCTTAAACCTGATGCAGCCCCTGGAAATGTTGCAATATAACCAAGAATATCAAAAGAAAGGTTAAGGTGAGGGAATCTAAACAGTAACAGAAGTAAGAAAAAGCTGTGAGGAGTGTAAAAGGTGAAGTCTAAAAGCTAAGAAGGGAATTAATCATTATTACTGTCCTTATTATTCATTTCTATTGGGCCATAAGTGCAGGTGTCAAATCTGTGATGGGGAAGTCAGAAGAATCAATATTTTCTTATTGCATTTATGTATTTTTTTTGTCAAAGCTTCATAAATCCCTGCCTTTTTTTTTTTAATCAGATTTTGAACCTGGTGCCAAATCCAGCTGTTGTGCATTTCTGATGGAGGGCATCTCTGCCATTTATTGCTAGGCATAAAATTGAGAAACTAACCATAAAAAGGATGCTCAGGATGACAAATCCATCTCAATGAAGACTGTTATCTTGGGGATATATAAGTATTGAATGGGGAGATGCTTGTTTTCTTTCAGCACATCTTCCTGGATAATCCATTTGGCATGGCAATAACAAAAGCTTTATTTTAGATATTAAATAGATTTGTGCCTTGGGTCCCTGCTCAGCCTGCCTGTGGTTTGCTTTTCCCATTAAACCAGTTCTGCTTCAATTGTGGATAGGAGAGTTATTAAAATACACCAGGCTGAGCAGTTCCCTCCCAGCCTTCCAATTCCTTTTAGAAGTTGACACTGTTTTAAACCTCTTTTTTAATTATTTGTGCCTCATATTTGGGGTCAGGACAGTTAATTGCTGAGCCACTTAGAGCACATCCAATCATTTCAATGAGTGGAACCTGTGTGAGGAGGATTAATTTTAAGGGATGCAACTCAGATATCTGAACTACTATCCAAATAGAGGAGAATTAATGGTAGGAGATGTAAATCAGGTACCTGAACCACCATCCAAATAGAGGAGAATTAATGGAGGGAGAAGCAATTCAGATATCTGAACCACCATTCAAATAGAGGACAATTAATGGTAGGGGATGCAACTCAGATACATGAAACACCATCCAAATAGAGGGGAATTAATAGTGGGAGATGCAACTCAGATACCTGAACCACCATCCAAATAGAGGAAAGTTAAAGGTAGGGGAGGCAACCCAGATATCTGAACCACCATCCAAATAGAGGGGAATTAATGCTGGAAGATGCAACTCAAATACATGAACCACCATCCAAATAGAGGAGAATTAATATGAGGAGATGCAACTCAGGTACCTGAACCACCATCCAAATGGAGGAGAATTTAAGGTAGGGGATGCAACTCAGGTACCTGAACCACCATCCAAATAGAGAGAATTAANTCGGGTACCTGACCAACCTTCCAATTGGAAAGAATTAATGGTAGGGGATGCATCTTAGGTAGCTGAACCACCATCCAAATAGAGGGGAATTAAAGGTAGGAGATGCAACTCAGATACCAAATAGCCATCTGCAATGGAGGTGAGGCCCAACCTCATGTCCTGTGTCCAGTTTGAGTGTCCTCACCACAAAACAAAAGACATTGAGGTGCTGGAGTGTGTCCTGAGAAGGTCTGGTGAAGGGGATGGACAGCAAGTCTTATGGGAACAGCTCAGGGATGTTCAGCCTGGAGAAAAGGAGGCTGAGGAATGACCTTATTGCTCTCTCCAACTACCTGAAAAAAGGGTGTAGAGAGGTGGGGGTCTATTTCTTCTCCCATGTAACAGGCAGTAGGATGAGAGGAAACAGCCTCAAATTGCACCAGGAATGTTTAGATGGGGAATTAAGAAAAAAATTTACATTGAAAGGCTGTTAAACATAGCAACAGGCTGCCCAGGGAAGTGGTGGCACGACCTCTAGAACTATTTAAGAGATGGGTAGACAAAGAGCTTAGAGATATGGTTTAGGGATGGTTCTTGCCAGAGTGAGGTTGATAGTTGTACTCAATGATCTGAAATGTCCCCTCCATCCAAGGTGATTCCATGATTTGAAGCTTTCCTCTTTAGAAAACCCTGTATTTAAATATGTCAGTCTTTCTCAGGAGATGAAAAGATTGTGTGTGGATGGGAACCACTGTGCTGTAAATAGCAGGCTACTTGAAGATGTCAAGGGATAACTGACTGATTTGTCATGTGGAAAGGTGCAGAGTTCTGCTATTCATCCCCACAAAGCTCTGGTCTAGCCAGACTTCTCTCCTCCACCTAAGTTAGTTGCCAATTATAGACCTGAGAAAGGAAAAGGGAGAGAAAAATGTCAGTCTTCTCAATGAAATGATGTGGCATCACTCATGGGAACAATATCTGTCTTGAGCTGATGAGGAAAGGGGTCTCTGCTCTCCTGTGCTCCTACAGGCAGTGGCAAACACCCATTTAGGACCTTCTGGTGCTCATCCTTTCCAGCTGAATTCTCAAATCCCTTTTGTCCTCACAGTTTTCTCTCCCTCCCTGTCAGTTCGGGAATCCTAAAGCAGCCATTTCCTTCTGGTAGGAGCCAAAACCAGCAGGAAAATGGGATGAGGGGCTTGTGCAGGCAGGTGGGAAGACCCCAAAGTCCACAATTCCTGGTAATTTCAGAAAAAGAACAGTAAGACTGCCTCAAAATGAGACAGACCCCCATTTTGCCAGAAAGAAGTTTGCTTTGCTGAGAGGAAAGTTTCATGGTGAAGTTCAGCACTATTTCTTCTATTTAAATATATAAAATTGCTCTGAAATTGTGCTTTCCCTATCCACTTCCAAATACAGGAATTTAGGGTAGAATTATGGTATTTATCATCACTCCCTGCACAAGAACAATAATAGTAAGGAATCCCCAGCACAAACACACATGATGGAGACACAGTAAATAATTATTTTAATGTTATAAGCCAGAAATGACACATCATAATTCATGAAAAAGCAGAAGACTTCAGAGGAGCTCTAAAACTGTCATTGAACCAACACTGAAATAAAATCTAGGAGGTGGACAAAAGGAAAAGAAGAGGACTATCAAAGAAAATCTGCAAATCTGCAAATCTGCAAATATAAGACTTGAGTCTTATTTCTGACTCTTCACTTGACAGTTTCTGTGTGCAGGTTGTTCCTTTTCCCTCTTCACTGCCTCTCCTTGAGCTGAGCTCTTTGAGACAACTTGTGAGGTGTGTTTGGAATCTACTCTAATTTAGAAATATTTAGAAATCTATAGGTTTTCCTGAGTCATTGTTTTGCAAGTGTTTAAACAGATATATATCAGGAATTTTTTTTATACTTTGACTGTCTGTCCATCTGTAAAAACCAGGTGTCCAAATTACATGACTTAATATATTTTTAAAATGACATAAAATGGAATAAATTAAAAAAAAATAGCTAATACATCTGAAAACTCACTTAAACTGACTCTCAAGCTCACAGTTGTATGGCATTTATGAGGTGTGATGCCTTGGATGGGTCTAGAAACTTTGTATTTCTAAACCAACAGAAGGTTTTAGCAGTAAACTGGAGAAAGCACCACTAAGATGATAAAGGGGGTGGAGAACAAGGTATAGAGAGACAAAGGGAACTGGTCTTGGTTAACTTAGAAGAGATAAGCAAAGGTATGACAACAGCTTTTCGATACTTGGAGGGGCTTATATGGAAGACAAAGCTATATTATTCTCAGAGATGCAATGGCAACATGGTTGCTGGAAGAAAGTTCTCAAAGACTTTCAAAACTCAACATGTGGCAGCCCTGAACACCTTGATCTAATGAGGAAGTTCTCTCACCTTTCTACAGGTGACCTGGAAACTTTCCAGGGTCCCTTCAACCTAAATTTTCCTGTAGATTTTTTGCTATGAATCTCCTCTTCCTGATTCTCAAGGATTATTCTTATTTCTTGTGCACAGATGGTTCTGGCTGGCAGAATAACTAAGTGCCTTCAATGCTTATTATGCCTCACAGCTCCTGATGGGATATGGTGGTGTTATTATTTCATTAGAAAAAAATGAGGAACTCGTGTCAACCTCTTTTCAAAAAGGGAATTAATTTCCACTACCTTTTAGCCTTCAGTTAAGTGTCTAATTGAATTGCAGCTTCAGCAGTGACTCCACACAAGCAGAGGCTCCTGCACAAAATCACACCTTCAACCAGGACTGGGAGTCCTTTAGGGCTGAGAGAGGATCCTGAGACATCCCTTTGATGCAGTACAAACACTTCTGAGTAGGGAATAATGGATTTCTTAATGAATTTATCTCATTAATTCCTGCCAATTATCAGAAGTTGTCTGGGGCCATCACTTCTGTCCTATGGCCTTGGGAAGCCACACTATATTAATGATGCATCTGTTAAAGGATCATACAGAGTTTAGAGAAAATTCTGCACTCTGTCCCACTTCTAAAATCCTTGTGGGATTAAAACATGAGTATTTTTACTTGTTAGTAGGGAATTTTCCATCCTCTAGGGCTCCTGTGAGCTCAACCTGGTGTCCCCAGTTTGTGAGCAGAGTGTTATTGGAGGGGATTTGGGTTGTTGCTTACTGTCTGGCAAAAGCATCAAGAGCTGATTGCTGTCAGGTACATCTTTTGAGGTCTGGCTGCTTAAATTTGTCAGGCCTCAATTTCTGCAGCCCTAACTCTCTTAACTCTGGTGTAATTAGCTGTAGTTTTGCTGTGTCTCTCCTTCTTCATCGTGGGAAACAGCTACTGTCAGGGAAATTGCAATTATGTGAGAAAGAGAAAATGGTGAACCATCCTCCTTGTGTGTCTTGGTAAAGCATTTTAGTTACCCCATGTCATGTGAAACAGTGAAAACATTTGTATATTCCAATATTCCACCACTCCCCTTTTTTTTGTTTTTTTTTCAAATTACATTGACAAAATTCTCTGGGAAGCTGTTGACAGAGTAGGGAAGGCACTGATGAGGGTTGGGCATGTGGAGATGACTTTCAAAGGCACTTTTTGTATATATATATATTTATGAATCCGACCACTCTCGGGCAGTTGTGAGATGGAAAAAGTAAGGGCAACAACAGACTGGCTCGGGGAGGTGCAGACCCCATATTTCCTCCTTCCACAGCAAGATTCCCATACCAATGGTTCATCCAACAGCCATAAAATTGCACTGGCTACACCATGCTGTGGTTTGAGCTCTATTTGCCAAATTACATTGACAAAATCCTCTGAGAAGCTGTGGACAGAGTAGGGAAGGCACTGATGAGGGTTGGGCATGTAGAGATGACTTCCAAAGCCACTTTGTATATACATATATTTATGAATCAGACCACTCTTGGGCAGCTCTGAGATGGAAAAAGTAAGAGCAACAACAGACTGACTCAGTGAGGTGCAGACCCCAAATTTCCTCCTTCCACAGCAAGATTCCCATACCTTTGGGTTCATCCAGTGGCCATAGAAATTGCACAGGCTACACCATGCTGTGCTTTGTGCTCTGTTTGTCAAATTCCATTGAGAAAATCCTCTGGGAAGCTATGGACAGAGTAGAGAAGGCATTGATGAGAGTTGGACATGTAGAGATGACTTTCAAAGACACTTTGTATGTATATATTTATGAATCAGACCATTCTTGGGCAGTTGTGAGATGGAAAGACTAAGAGCAACAACAGACTGACTCAGGGAGGTGGAGAACCCGAATTTCTTCCTTCCACAGCAAGATCCCCATATCTTTTGATTAATCTAATGGCCATAGAAACAGTACAGGCTGCACCATGCTGTGGTTTTTTATTTATTTGTCAAATTACATTGATGAAATCCNTGAAAACATTTGTATATTCCAATATTCCACCACTCCCCTTTTTTTTGTTTTTTTTTCAAATTACATTGACAAAATTCTCTGGGAAGCTGTTGACAGAGTAGGGAAGGCACTGATGNCCCCATATCTTTTGATTAATCTAATGGCCATAGAAACAGTACAGGCTGCACCATGCTGTGGTTTTTTATTTATTTGTCAAATTACATTGATGAAATCCTCTGGAAAGCTGTGGAAAGGGTAAGGAAGGCACTGATGAGGGTTGCCTTTTGCATGTGGCTTTAAGTAAAGTATATAAAAATTACTTTCAAAGGCACTTTTTGTATATATATATATTTATGAATCCGACCACTCTCGGGCAGTTGTGAGATGGAAAAAGTAAGGGCAACAACAGACTGGCTCGGGGAGGTGCAGACCCCATATTTCCTCCTTCCACAGCAAGATTCCCATACCTTTGGGTTCATCCAACAGCCATAGAAATTGCACAGGCTACACCATGCTGTGGTTTGAGCTCTATTTATGGCCCATCACCATGAGGGCAATACTGGGTAACCTGATGTGACAGCTTGTTTCAGCCTCAGACATGCATTCTGTGTGCTTTCCTCTCATTCTCTCAGCCTCTACAGCCTAATAATAATGAGGATAATAATTCCACTAGGGGAAAATTTACTGAACTGAAACACAACTAGATTGAGATGGAATTTTATAAGAGAGCAAAATAAAGCAGAAAAAGGAGGACTGATGGCAAAATAACATTTTAATCTGTTCTAGTGCCATTAAAATCCCAGGCAGCTGAATTTCCATCTCTCTTTGCATGCCCTCAGTGTGCCAATATGTGTGTTTCTGTAGTAATTATGTTTTTGGGCTGAGATGGGGATAATGGAATTAAGTACCTTCTAAACAGCTGAGCTCTTTGAACTTGCAGGAAGGTTTTAGCCAAAATTTGAAGTTTCTGAGCAGTCCTACACCTTTGCTCAGAGAAAGGGAATTCATACACCTTCATAGAGCTTGGATATTGGGGTAATGGCCCACAGCAAAATCCAGTTGTCCAGTGGAGCAGGGGTGCTTGCATCCAGCTGATGTTACCCTGAGGATTTGTCCCTTTTTTGAATAGACCTGAAAAATTTTGTTCTCTAGCAAATCAGATGAGTAAATCCATCACATAGAACTGTTTTCCCTTTCTGGTGTGTCTTTTCCTTGCTCCTCTAATCCCCACATTGGGCTGAGAGTGTGATCCAGCCACCTGTAGAGGAAGGAAAGAAGGGACAAGCCAGCTGGTTGGAAATATATTTGCCTTGCTGATAAGGTGAAACCCGTCTGAAAATCTTTGCTAGAGAAAGCAATTTGGCTTTTGGCTGGAGTAACTAAATGGGAGATTCTCAACCTGTATTTCTATTTTGTTGTCTTTTTAAAAAAGGTGGAAGCCAGCCAGAAACATGTGGAATGAGATGTATGTTGGTTTGATTTAGCTTGCTAAAGATCTACTGGTTTGGCTCTAAGTTTTTTCACTTGGAAAATGGAAACTCTGGGACTATTTAGCTCTCTGAGCTCAGGGTGTGTGGGTGGTTTGGGCTGGGGTAGAGATAACTCATAGGGACTGGCATATGGATGGATTTTGGGTTTGGTTATGAGCCTTTCCTTGGGCAAAGGCTCATCTTGGCACAGTTAGACTGAAGGTTTTGTAGGTAATTGTGACTAATATGAACTGATCTTCAGATTCTTCTGGGCTGCAAGCACACACTGCTGGCTCATGTTGAGTTTCTCCTCAAATCTTTCTCTTCAGGGCTGCACTCAAACCCATCTCCACCCTGCTATGACCAGTGTGCAAGTGGGAATATCCCATAGTGCAGGCTGTGGTGCTCTGGATCCTCATCTGCTTTTCTGGAGAGCAGCCTGATCTTGTGGGATTTGTCCTTGCCTTGGAACTTGATGATCTTTAAGGTCCCTTCCAACCCAAATTGTGATTCTGTGTTGTCAGGCAGAAAAGTCTATGCCAGGGGTATCCAGGCAGTGCCTCTGGATATGGGAAAAGGGTCACTTTGTCTTCCATTGGCATTTTAGACAAGTCCCCTGTTGGTTCAGAGAGCCTGGAGGAGATCTCTGAGGCAAAACCCAGTTTTCCATTAGCCAGTTGTGCTGCAGGATTGAAGGAGACATTGGAGGATAAATGCCTGGGGTAGGAATTTGGCCAAATGACTTAATGACCTCATTTAATCCAGCCTGTTCTCTTTTCCTGAACAGCAGGAGTGTTTGGCAGTGAGTCCTTTCAGTTGCAGGGGGAGACTCGATGTCATCTAAGAGCCCTTGGGCTGGATCATCACAACCCATTGTGTGCTCAATGTGGTGATGTTCTGACAATACCCTCAGAAACATCCTCCCATCTGAGGGACACAAGCAAAAGGACAAGTCTGTGCTCAGCTTAACCCAAGTGTACCTGCTATAAAAACCAAAAATGCATAAAATCAAAATGCAAAGCACATTTTGAAGGAGTCACCTCCAAAAAACCAGTCTCCTGGAGGTGCCTGCAGCTTGGGTGTAAAACTTTGCTCCCAATCTGCTGATCTTTCTGAAATTATGGAGTGTGACACAGGCTGAATTGACATCGGCAGGCAGATCTATAGGAGCTCTTTAGAAAAAAAGAGTGGAATTCTGCTCTGCAGATATAGGGCATGACTCATTCACTAATTAGAAAGGACACTGACAGTCTGTGTGGAGTTTTATTGCTCTGCATCCTTCCATTTGTGGGTCAGGCATGATCAGCAGAGCATGAGGCTTTAACAGCTTGGGGAACATGTTACAATTAATAATGAAATCCAGCTGCATTCATTTGTAATTTGTAATCTCTCTATATCTACCAGGGGGCAGAGCTTTTGCAAATACATGGTAGGAATGCAGTGCAAAAAGTATTCTCATGTTATATTTAATAGAATCATAGAATCACAGAATAGTTTGGGTTGGAAGGGACCTTAAAGATCATCGAGTTCCAACCCCCCATGACATAGGCAGGGACACCTCCCACTACATCAGGCTGCTCAGTGCCTTGTCCAGCCTGGCCTTAAACACCTCCAGGGACTGAGGGGGCATCCACAGCCACTCTGGGCAACCTCTTCCACTGTTTCACCACCCTCACCCGAAAGAATTTCTTTCTTATGTCGATTCTAAATCTACCCCCTTCCAATTTACATCTCTTCTCACTTTCTTTTAAAGATTGTGCTCTGAGCATGTGGTGGAGCAACCCTGAATTTTTTCACATCTTTTTCATCCAATGTATGAAATTCAGTGTATTTTTGCCACAGCTAAAAATAAATTCAACACTTCCCATTGCACTGAAAATAGGAATTTTTCCATGCATCCTTTTGTGGAGCTTCTCAGCTTGAACATCTCACATGTATTACTTTTTCTATGCCAAAAGAAATCATCCGAATTTGAGAAATATAGTTTTTACTATGCTATCAGGTAATTGAGGTACAGAAAGAGTGACCCCCTTCCAATTTACATCCATTATTTCTAGTCCTCCAATCACAGATCTTATTAAAGAGCCCTGCCTTTCTGTAGGACCCCCTCAGNGAACTCCAGGTGGGGTCTCACCAGTGACGAGTAGAGGGGCAAAATCCCCTCTCTGGACCTGCTGGTCACACTCCTCTTGATGCAACCCAGGATTTGGTTGGCCTTCTTGGCTACAAGTGCACACTGGTGGCTCATGTTGAGTTTGTCATCCACTGACACCCCCAAGTCTTTCTCTTCTGGGGTGCACTCAAGCCACTCTCCACCCAGCCTGTGTCTGTGCTTGGGATTGCTCTGACCCAGGCGCAGGACCTTGCACTTGTTGAACTTGCTGAGATTGGCTTGGGCCCACCTCTCCAGCCTGTCAAGGTCCCTCTGGATGCCATCCCTTCTTTTGGGTGTATCAACTGCACCACACAGCTTGGTGTCATCTGCAAACTTGCTGAGGGTGCACAAAACCACAAGAGGTTTCTGCCCAGTGGAAGAGGCAGAGGAACTAGCTGGGGGAGGAGGCAGTTATCCAGCATGCCAAACACAAGCTGAAATTATCCTTTTTTCCCTTTTCCATGACCCCATAGTTTCAGTTCCTTTCCCTGATGTTGTATTTTCATCTGTACATGCTGTAGATGCTTTAGATTGCTGGGAAAGCCCATCCATTTTCTTTAATACCCCCCCACAATAACACATGTATCAGTAAAGAATGCAATTTCCCCATAAAATCTCCTTGTTTCATTATGTGCTCCATATGATCTATATATTCTATCAAGAAATGTTGCCCTCTGCTTGCTACTTTATGTTAACATTTCTCAGGGGGTTACCTTGACTTTCTTATGGCTTCTGTGCAGGATTTTTTTCCTTTTTATGTCCAAATAACCTTATAAGAAATACATGTTTTTTTGTTACAGGTACAAAAAAAGGTTAGGTTCACATATTGCAGCTTTTATTACTGCTCACAGAGAGGTCTCATTACCCTGGAAGAAACAATAATACCTGCTTTGAGGCAAGACTTTTATCTTTTCAATGGCCATCTACATTCCTATTTTCTGCAGAGTCATTTATTTTCTTTTTCTTTCACTAATAAAATAGGAAACATGGAGAGAAAAAAATAGTCTGCTTTTTATTGACCTCACTCAGGCTTTTTAAAATCATTTCAAGGGATGTAAACCCTCACATGGACAGTGGGAGACATCAGTCCTGAGACACTGCTGCTGAAAAATTAATTCTGGTCCATTGGAGGCAAGAGCCTAAAAGGGTATAAACAAGAGAAGCAACTGACCCATTTTCTCAGCACAACTTTTCTAGGAAGGCTAATTAATTGGCTCATGGACACCCTTTGGAATGGCAACCCCTTGTTTTCCATCACCTTGTCCCAGTTTTAGGCTGTTACACCACCACCTGTTAAAATGGGAGCAATGGGCTTGGATGAGGGGGCCCAGAAGAGTCACAGTGTCCTCAGCATGGTGCAAAGGTGCAACCAAACTCCATTTCTGCAGTTCTCTGCATTGAGGAATATCATGCATGAGGTAACAAAAGGTGTGTGATAGTGCATAGACCCTTAATACAGTGAGCTCATAAGTGATCTTTCTGTCTGGCATCTGATTTGTCTGGAATGAAAACATCCTGTCCAGAGCTGGATTGTAATGCAGGAAGATGGCAAAGTGTTTGAACCCTTGTTGCATGATACACTCGAAGGAAGGATACACTTGACAGGCTGGAGAGGTGGGCCCATGCCAATCCCAGCAAGTTCAACAAGGCCAAGTGCAAGGTCCTGCACCTGGGTCGAAGCAATCCCAAGCACAGACACAGGCTGGGTGGAGAGTGGCTTGAGTGCAGCTCTGAAGAGAAAGACTTGGGGGTGTCAGTGGATGACAAAATTAACATGAGCCAACAGTACGCACTTGTAGCCAAGAAGACCAA
>VZTY01034805.1:7048-31225 GCA_013400935.1 Turnix velox
AGTGGGAGGTGTCCCTGCCTATGGCAGAGGAATTGGAACTGGATGATCTTGAAGGTCCCTTCCAACCCAAACTATTCTATGATTCTATGTTCATGAGGAATTTCCCGCTTTGGCTGCAGAGTGCCAGGCAGCTATGATGTAGTAGAAACGTCATCAAAGAGCTGCAGTGTTTGTTCCAGCCCCTGCCATGTTTGAGTTTGCTGCACTTTCTTCTGCTTGATTTTGTAGATTGCACATTTTCAAAAGGAGATGGAGGAACTGAAGGCCCGAACTTCTAAAGCCAACTTCCAGGTTGGTACTCCAGACGAAATGAAGCTGTTGAGAACTGAGTCAGATGATCTTCACACCTTCCTCTTGGAAATTAAAGAGACAACAGAGGTGAGTGGAGCATCTTGAAACTGTTGAGCTCCTCAGCAATGACTGTTCTTCACCTAATGTTCCTACTTGTCCTGCTAGAGCTGAACTGATACAGACAGAACTTCTGACTCTGCTGCTTTATTTTGAGGGTGATGTTTGCTTTTGTGCTGTCAGGCAGACACTTGGAGAAGCCCCTGTGCTTGAGATGGCAAAGAAAAAATAATTAACCTTGTTCCATCTGTTCTATTTGCAGTCACTTCATGGAGATATCAGTATTCTGAAGACAACCTTGCTGGAGGGATTTGCAGGGGTTGAAGAGGCCAGAGAACTGAATGAAAGGAATCATAGCTCGGCATATTTACATTTGCTCTATAAGAAACCTTTGGATCCCAAGAGTGAAGCACAGCTTCAGGTATCCAGCTTTTAATCTAGACTTTTAAATAAAATGAAACTGAGGCTTGTGTGTGCACGTGCTCAGAAATTTGGGTCTGTCCTAGCTATTTGAAACATAGTCCAGCTTTTTATCTTTAATGAGTTTGCAAGACATGCTGAAAACCCAGTCCTAAAGCTCCTCTGCATCGTTTCCATTTGGAGTGATGATTCAAAACCCTGCTGAAAGGAGAGGCTTCACCCCAGTTCCAAGCCTATTCTAAGCTTAGAATGTGACTCTTGACATCATGTTCCTTCTCAGCCTCTAGTGTTTGTTCAGGGGTTTTGGTTAAAAGGATTTTTCTTTGCAACACTTTGTAGCAAGAGCTCTTAGAAATATTTTTATCTTCAAGCAAGTGCCCTATGGAAAAATTTTATGATTTATTATGACTTGCAGAATTGTGTGGTTAATTTCGTGGATGGCAGAGCATAAACTAAATGATATTCTAAAAGCTGGGGCACAAAGGAAAATAACTGGCAGTACATAAAGAGGCTTTCAAAGACATGAAAGAAAGGAGGGGTGAAGTGCTTTTTATTATTTTTGCTGCAGCTCTGGTGATGAGAGGGCTATTTAACTTGAAACAAAATCGAGTCAATGTGCCCTACAAATGATATCTGGTTTTCTTTACACTGATAAGTTCCTCTGGAGAGGTTTGACTAGCAAGCTGAAGGCATAATTGAGTGTTGTCTTTGTTAGAGCAGGTATCTGGGGTGTGCATGCAGACAGTTACTAGAAATCAGCTGCCATGAAGTAATTTCTTTTCATCTGATCTCTTAATCTTCACCTAGCTTCTGTAGATTGATTCACAGTCTTAATTGTATGCCTGCTTTGATGACCAGTATGTCTCTGTGGTGCTTCAAGGTTGTGTTTGTGACTTCAGAAGATGTTAGTCTTGAAATGTTTGTTTCACTGACCTAGAGAGAAGATCACCAAGAATGAAAAAGGAGTGTGAGAGAAGTGAAAGTGAATTGGAATGTAAGGAGAGAGCTTTCAGGTCAACTTCTTGAAAGTTTGCAAGAAAAACAGCTCTAGGCTGACTCTTAGTGTTGTTCATTCTGTGTCATCGCTCTTTCCCTGGGTGAGAAGAGCTCAGTCAACTTTATGTATTAGTTCTCAATGAAGTTTTAAAGATCTTGATCCTGAGGCTTTTCTGAGGTGCAGCCAGATGGATTTGCTGTCCAGAGAGCTGCTGCTGCTGCTGGGAAAGGATCATAGTTACTGGAGATAGAAAACCTATGCTTGGTGCAGTGTAGGGCTGGGTTTGGTTTCAGGTTGGGTATGACCCCTTTATAATTTCATGATGCAATTATTTTATCATGATTTTTGCTACTTGAATACTTCATCATCATATTTAAGTGAGCATTCATTTGCCATGAGCTGAAAACAATTGCAGTTTCCACTTTCATTTTGCAAGATTGTAGTTCAAGACATGTTCATGCCATGACAGGCTTCAGGGATGATGATGATGAGACTTAACACTAGTTTTATTTAGGAGCAGGGCTAATAGCCAGAGGTCTCTGGCTAAGTTGTGCAACTGTGTGATCATGGATAAGTCACTTCTCTTTCTCTCCACTCTTTTTCTTCCCTACCTATAAAAATGAAGTGAATTAATGTGGGAGTTGTGAGTGTTTGTGAATGTTTTTCATGAATCATTGTCTCTGAAAGCTGGTCTCCTAGAGTCATGTGAGTAGCCTGCAAAGCTTTGAGCACCTACAATGGTTAGAAGTTTCAACATGGGAGAAAATTACTCATGTTCTGGAGATGAGATTTGAAATAAAGTCTGTATAATGTCTGATGTTTGTAAAAACCCTTTCGGTAAAGACCTGGCAGTGTTTTGCAAACATTATGGCAAGTATTATTTCTACTTCAGAGCTGGGATGAAATGTCCAAGCTGAGCTTTGTGGGTACCACACTGATTGACAAGTAGATTTTCACTATATTGGGTTCTGTTGTGCTGATAAAACCTTGCAGGCAGAAATGCAGTGAAAATGCTTCATAGCTTAGATTGAATGAACCCAAAGGGTCTCCAGCTTCTTATCTTTATCTTTATCTGTGACACATTGAGCTGAAGTGAATTAAAAGCTTTCTTTCTTTTGCATGGTAGGAAATTCGACGCCTGCACCACTATGTGAATTTTGCTGTTCAGGATGTGAATGATGTCCTGGATTTGGAGTGGGATCGACACCTGGAGCAGAAAAGAAAGCAAAAGTAAGTAACTGAAGTAGACAGTGAAGAGAGGAATCAGTGGATGCCAGTGGATCAGGCATTAGCTTCTAATCAACAGACAAAAGCCTTTTCCCATTTAGCAGTGTGATCTTTTTTTTAAGGAAGTGTAGCAATAAAGCTTGACCAAGGCACTTAATGGAAGCTGTAGGTTCAGTCTGTTTGTCTTCATCCCAGGCTGGATGAGACATTGAGCAACCTGGTCTAGTGGGAGATGTCTGTGCCCATGACAGGGAGGTTGTAACTAAATGACCTTTAGGGTCCCTTCCAACCCAAACCATTCTATGTTATGAGCTTGTTGAATTTCTGTGCAATATAAGTAGTGCTTATAAAATAAAAGCCCTGTAACATAAGCTTTGTAGAAACCAAATGCATCCATTGATAGTAGCTACTGAAACCTTTCTAATGAGTCTTAAAGAAAATGAGCTGAATGTGTGAACATGCAGCATATCCAAAGTGAAAAATGAATTTGGGATGAACTGAGCAACTTTAATGTTCAAACCAAACCATGTTTGACCTCCCAGAGTTGAAGTAGGTAGAGCCACTAGGCTCCTTTTGTGTGTGTGTGTGCCTTCTTGTGGCCAGATAGGTAAAATTACTCTTAATTTTGCCTCTTGATCTGCTGTCTCAAGGCGCCTGATAGTTCCTGAGAGAGAGACTTTGTTTAACACCCTGGCTAATAACAGAGAGATAATCAATCAGCAGAGGAAAAGACTAAATCAGCTTGTGAACAGCATGCAGCAGCTCCGACTCTACAATCAGACATCTCACTGGAGTGTTCCCAGTGGTCCATCTCTCAATGGTGCTCAAGGGTATGTGAAAAACGGGTTTCTGGGTGGTGGTGACACTCCTCCCTTCTTGTCCCCAGCATTATGTAAGGGTACATCCTCCAGAGATGTTTTGAGGATGTGATATAGGAGATATCATCCCAAAAATTATACTAAACTGTGCCCAGGTAGCATAGAAGCCCATTGCTTATAGTCTGTGACACAAAATTTTTATAAGAATTTTAATGCTTATAACTTTTAGACTAAATTTCTTATGTTTTGTAACAGTAAACTGGAGAATTGAGCCTCCAAGCTGGTGGATACTGCTGGTTTGTCTGAATACAGAGGATAAAGTGAATGGCTCTTAGTTTCCAACTCACTTAAAGATGCTTGTATTTAAGTGGCAAAGTATCTAAGAAAGCAAACTGTTTCTCCAGATAAGCTGATGGTGCTGGTGGCTCCTTTGACCCCCCCTTTTGCTTGATGTCTTGGTGGTGTCTTGATCTTGTTTTTTCACTCTGCCTTGTCCTAGTTTTGACAGTGACCTTGAAAGCCTGCGCAACGCCTTGATGAAAACAACCTTGCAATCACATGCCAAACCTCTGCCCAAAGCACCTGGTAATTTATTCTCTTTTTTTATTTTTTTCCCTGGCATTCACACAATAAATATGAATTACTTCTTTGATTTACAGTTTGCTTGTGAACTCATAACTCTCTTCTTTTGTTTCCCAGCTAAACTATCCCCTGTGAAACAGGCACAGTTGAGGAATTTTCTAGCCAAGAGGAAAACTCCACCAGTTAGGTCTACAGCTCCAGGTAAACCTTTAGTTGCCATAGAAATCTGAAATGCTTTTCAGGAGGGTGACTTAGTTGCTGAGGGAATCAGCCAGTTTTGGCTTCTTGCTCCTCAGCTCTGCTCCTACTTCTGTTTTCCTATTTCCCCCATATCCTCTCAATAAGATTTTCATTTAGTTGCCATCTTGTTGAAGGCTGCCTTTTCTGGCAGTTAAGAAGTCAAATCATACCAATGCAGGATTAAAACAAGGCAGTGGAAGAGCGTCCTAAAATAGGATATTTCTGTCTTGGCTGTTAGCCTGGACAATTCTCTCAACTTAATAGACACACAAAGTTTTGTTTCTGATGTTACAGCAAGTTTGACCCGATCTGCCTTCTTATCTACGAGATACTATGAAGATTTGGATGAAGTGAGTTCAACATCTTCAGTTTCCCAGTCGCTGGAGAATGATGATTCTCAAGCAGTAGATCAGGAAGAAGAGGCTGCTCCAGTCCAAGTCCCTCGTCATGCTCCTGTGGTCCGTACTCCATCTATCCAGCCTGGTTTGATGGCTCAGTCTCCGTCCTTTGGGAAACAGCCCCTCTCCCTGGGTAATTTGTGTGAGTTGCTTTTGGAGTGTCTCTCCTATTCTGCATGTGTTATTCTTGTTATCTTTTAGCCACCATTGCTTTAGATCATGGAGAAATGAAATGGCAGCACACAGGTTGCCTGAAACATTTATCAGAGTGGCACTGAGACTTCATGGACTAATATTTATAAATGTGTAAAGGGTGAGTGTCAGGAGGATGGAGCCAGGCTCTTCTCAGTGGCCTCCAGTGGTAGGACAAGGGGCAATGGGTGCAAGCTGGAACACAGGAGGTTCCATAGAAATAGGAGAAAAAACTTTTCATGGTGAGAGTGACAGAACAGGCTGCCCAGAGAGGGTGTGGGGTCTCCTTCTCTGGAGAGAAACCCACCTGGATACCTTCTTCTTTGACCTGGTTTAGGTGTTCCTGCTCCTGCAGGAGGATTGGACTAGATGATCTCTTGAGGTCCCTTCCAATCCCTGATATTCTCTGATTCTGTAACTTGAGCTAAAAGTGCTTAAATATCTTGATTGTGTTTTTGGGTGGTCTTTTTTGTTTTCAGATAGTACTGAACATTGTCTTTCTTTAGTTATTTGCCTTAAGTATAAAGACTAGGGAACTGAAGTACTNTTGCACTAATATTTATAAATTTGTAAAGGGTGAGTGTCAGGAGGATGGAGCCAGGCTCTTCTCAGTGACCTCCAGTGGTAGGACAAGGGGCAATGGGTGCAAGCTGGAACACAGGAGGTTCCATAGAAATAGGAGAAAAAACTTTTCATGGTGAGAGTGACAGAACAGGCTGCCCAGAGAGGGTGTGGGGTCTCCTTCTCTGGAGAGAAACCCACCTGGATACCTTCTTCTTTGACCTGGTTTAGGTGTTCCTGCTCCTGCAGGAGGATTGGACTAGATGATCTCTTGAGGTCCCTTCCAATCCCTGATATTCTCTGATTCTGTAACTTGAGCTAAAAGTGCTTAAATATCTTGATTGTGTTTTTGGGTGGTCTTTTTTGTTTTCAGATAGTACTGAACATTGTCTTTCTTTAGTTATTTGCCTTAAGTATAAAGACTAGGGAACTGAAGTACTCTACTGCATTTGACTAAGGTTAGGACTTGCCTTCTCACAAAGTCACCTCAGTGTCAAGGTTGCACTCACCTTCTGAGCTTGGTGAGTCACAGTAAGAATATTTACATACACTCAGTTCTCCTTGTGCAAGAGAGAAGTTTTTTTATTTAAACCCTCTAGCTAGAGAGAAAAATAAGGTGTCAGCAGAAGTGTCTGTAACAGCAAACCAGATGTCCTGTAATACATTAAATGACAGCTATTGAAATTTATTTGTTAAATTCATTGGGATATACACAAACTGCCAGGGACAGATTGTGTTGATTGTTTAAAAGACCTCTGTGTCAATGTTGTCAGGAGGAATCTGTGTACTTAGAGGAACCAGTTCAGCAGAGATTTTTCAAGTCTCCCTGATCTGTAGAGATAGTGATTTGTAATATATTTTTTTCCATTTGTTTTTTTTTAGTGCCTACATCTTCGAGCAGAATCATCCCACAAGGAGCTGACAGTACAATGCTTGCAACAAAGACTGTGAAACATGGGGCCCCAGCTCCCTCTGTCACAGTTCCAGCACCACAAGCAGCTGCTGCTGCAGCTCTGCGGAGGCAGATGGCTAACCAGTCCCCAGGTAAAAGGATGGCCAATTGCCCAGGTGACCTCTCAGCAGCTGAATGTGACTTTCACATGAATTTAGTGCTCTCAGAGGAGGCCATCACCAAACAAAATGTGACACAGATGTGTATTTGTTGCACCTCTGAGCAATTCAGTGTTTCTTTATTGTCATTTTTCCTGGTCTCCTCAGTTCAGGAAGGACAGGGGACTGCTGGAGAGAGTACAGCACAGAGCAACAGAGATAATGAAGGGATTGGAGCATCTTCCTTATGAGGAAGGGCTGAAGGAGTTGGGTCTCTTTAGCTTGGAGAAGAGACTGAGGGCTGACCTCAATAATGTCTATAAATATGTAAAGGGAGAGTGTCAGGAGGATGGAGCCAGGCTCTTCTCGGTGACCTCCAATGATAGGACAAGGGGCAGTGGGTGCAAGCTGGAACACAAGAGGTTCCACAGAAATGGAAGAAAAAACTTTTCATGGTGAAGGTGACAGAGCAGGCACAGGCTGCCCAGAGAGGGTGTGGAGTCTCTTTCTCTGGAGACATTCAAACCCCACCTGTGTGACCTGATCTAGGTGTTCCTGCTCTGGCAGGGGGATTGGACCTGATGATCTTTTGAGGTCCTTTCCATTCCGTGATATTCTGTGATTCTATAAGCCATGAATACAAAACTCCCACCTCAGGTTCCTTTATACCCATCTCATCTGTGTAGTGGCAGAAATGCCAATACCTCTTAGAGTATGTCTGAGAAGATCCTGGCAGGGCAATTGATCCCTGTGCAAGAAACTGTTGGAGATCAGAGACAGGATGTCACTGGCCTGAATTAATAACCCTTTTTAATATTGAAAAGTTAAAGATGAACTGTTGAGTTAAGCCTTGGACCTGCTTCTAGGGAAGGTTTTAAGTTGGCAGGGGAAAGGTTTCCCAATTTAAGCTTTTTTTGTTTGGTTTTAGGCATTTCTTCATGCTTCCCCAGTGCTGCAGCATCAGTGTGAAAAAGAAATAAAATTCAGTTGTTGGTGGAGGAATTGGATTGGTTTATTTTCCTGGCCCAAAGAGAGCCTAAGTAGAAAGGCTGGGGTATAACTACAGAGGATGAATAATTAGATTTGGTCAGCTAACAGTGAAAAATGTACCAACCATATAGAAATGTGTCCCTTTGTTTGGTGTTCTTATTGAAGAGTGGAATACAAAGCATTTTGTTCAGTTCCACTGCATCACATGCCTTCTAGAAATTTGGATTTCTTCTTGTGTTATGCACAGACTCATTATTGAATGTAATGCTTAATATGGAGATATATGGAGATGATTTTTAATTCTTCTCTCCTTTCCCTCCCTTTTTTTTATCTTTACTTAAGCTGTAAGCACCTCCTTGACTGAATCAACTCTGAAGAATGTTCCTCACGTGGTAAATGTACGAGAACTCAAGAACAGTGGATTGACTCCAGCTGCCCCTGCAGTTATAGGGTGAGTGGATCCCCCCTTCTCTGGTGGCCTTTGGTAGCACTTGCAGTAGGGCACGTCTGCCAATGGGGAGCAGTAGTAGTATTTTATTTAGCTATGTAAGTCCTGAAGTGGCTGCTTTTAGAGAAGAATATTGGGTTTGTGGAATGAAAGGAAGAAGTAATTACTTTCCAGGTCATTCGAGGATTTGCTGCTGGCTTGTCCTGAACAAACAACGAGACCTGTGTTAACCTCTTTCTTTATTGGTCTGTGAAATGCATTTTAGTGCATCCTTTCCTTTTGGGATCCAGTGATTTTACTGCTAAATATGTGCTTTGGATCCTGTGTCTTTCCAGTCACTACCTCTGCTCTGCCTCTTTTTGTGAGGCAAGTGCACTCCTTTGTCACTGAGTGTGTTCTGTGACCTTATAGCTGCTCAGATGTTCCCTCTAATTTGTCATCCATTACAGAGAAAACCTTTGGAGTTATGCCTCTTCTCTCTGCTCCCAGATTCCCACCCTGAGGGGGAAAGGACTGTGCTCTGGCTTTTCTGAAAACTTGTCTCTAATTTTTTGACATCAGAATTTTGGCTGAAGGGCTGGGTGTCAGTAAGGGTTGATCATTTTGGAATCATGTAGAATTGCAAGGTTGTCTTCCACATGAGTAAATGAGTAATGTTGTCTTCTGGTATTTAACCTTGAATGTGTTAATATTTTTTGGGAGTTAGCTGCAACACTTGGCTTTCCTAATTCTCTGCCTCCTACAGACAACAGCCAGCTCAGCTCATTCCAGAGATCTCTGTCTTATCAACAGGCTGTCACCAGACAGGGAAACTATGTTTTTCCCTGTCATCATAACAACCTTGAAATTGTCTTTACTTGATGTTCTTGCTTAAGGCCAAGGTAATACATGGCCGTTTTCTGAGCTGGGAAGGCAAGGTCACTACTGAAAAGTGTGAGCAAAGTTGGGCCAACTGCATAAAGCAGGATGAACTCGGCACATACCTCTGATGATAACTCCACATGGAGTTGCAAATGCTTTATCCATATGTCTTTGCAGCACCTGAAACAGTTTCTGCCCTTCAATTTCTATTTATTGTATGTATTTGTAAATTTTTCACTGTGAAAGAAAGAAAGTAAAATTCCTTTGATATGCAGCCTTGCAAAAAGGGAACAGCATCTTACTCAGCTGCTGCCCTTGAACTTTACAATATGGTTTCTTCTGCATTTTAATTGGGAAACAGTTTGGGAGCTTTTTACTATTTTATTGTCTCCTGAAAGAGACAAGAGAAGAGGAAAAGATAGTGCTACATCTTTTAAAAGGAAAATTTGCTATCTTCTCTGCCTGGAAGATTTAGCTAAAATTAGTGTTAGGACCAGAAGGAATCCTCCACCCTTTGTTTCATCAAAACTGTGATGTACAGGCTGTGGGTAGAGAAGGACATCAATGAGTGATACATATCTGAGAGTGGTTTTCCCTTGAACTGTAGTTAAAGACCTGTCTTACTTTCAAGTACTTTCAGAGTGGCAGTATTGATTGATCTCCTTAATTTACAGAGCAGCAGCTAGATTGGTATCTTGAAGGCTTTTAACAGAGATACTCTATAACTGACCTCATAAAAACATACTCTCAAATTCTACCCAGATGAACCTGTGCCTGTCAGTCAGATTCAGCACTAAAATAAAGAGCATTCACCCAGCAAAGTTAATTTGTCATTTTTTTTTGCTGCTTCAGGCATCCTGCTCGCAGCACACTCTTGGGATTGTTAAGCAGTAATGATTTTCCAGTTGTTGCCAGTTGTTCAGTGGCCTGTGGCTGGGTCTGTTGGTGGTCCCACTCCAGTTACTCTTACATGCTTTTCAGGGCAAAAAAAATCCACGTCTTTCCACAGCTACAATCAATCCCAGCATTTTCATAGCCTTGTCAGAGGAGCTGTGGGTGAAGTGATCTTGAGGCTGTTTTGGGGAGGAGGTCCAACCCTAGCATGAATTTCAGACTTTACCTGGTTTTCTTCTTTGTTTAGTGGTTGTATGAACTTGAATTTTACAGCTACACCTTCACAACATGGGCACAACCAGTGATTTGTTGTGTTGACAACCCACAGCATGTGCATAGAAAGCTTCACTGCTGTTCCACAGCATTTATCTATGGACTGTGCTGTACAATTTCATGGTAAAAATTCCCAAATGTAGAATATAGTTTAATACTATTACAATTTTTGCCATAATTTCTTAAATGTTTCTACATAGAATGGTTTGGGTTGGAAGGGACCTTAATGACCATCTAATTCCAACTCCCCTGACCATTGCAAGGACACCTCCCACTGGATCAGGTTGCTCAATGCCTCATCCAGCCTGGCCTTAAACATCTCCAGAGAGGGGGCATCCATAACTTCTCTGGGCAACCTCTTCCAGTGTCTCACCACCCTCCCAGGAAAGATTTTCTTTCTTATAATTAGCCTGAATCTCCCCTCTTCCGATGTGCTGCATCCATTACTCTTAGTCCTTCCACCACATATCCTATTAAAAAGTCCTATCCCAACCTTTCTGTACCCCCCTTCAGGCATTGAGAAGCTACTCTGAGGTCCCTCCTGAGCCTTCTCTTCTCCAGGCTGAAGTGCTTCCTCTCTACCCCCAACTTCTTTCCTTTACTCAGCATTTCTGAAGAGCTGAATGTGCTTGTCTGGGCTCCACACTTATAAAAAAAGCTTCTTAAAGTTGTTATCCACTAGCCATAAAATTGTAATCCCCTTACCTGCTGATTTTTCATCAGTTCCCTGTAAAATAGAAAGGCCTGGTTCTCTTCAGAGACAAGAGTGTGTGGAGAGGACTTGATGGTTTAAGTCTAGAGCTTTAAACACATTTGCAGACTTCCTTTGTTAAACGTGGCTGATTCATTTAAGAGGTTTATTCCCTAATCAGATTTGTTCCTTTGGAGTTGTGTGTGGAATCTTTAATAGGGGTGGTTGTTGGAGGCTTCTGCAAGCTGTGCTTTTTTTGAAGGGCTCCTCTTTTATGCTAACTTTTTGAATTTTGCTTTCTCAGGTCATCTGTACCTCACTCTGCAGCCCAGGCAGTCCACCAGGTTTTGGCAGCTGCTGCTACGAATCAAGCTAAGCAGGTACCTTGATAAAGAAACCCTTTCCCTATGGATTTTTTTCTCCTAAACACCCTCTGTACAGATTGGGGGTTCAATTGTTGGTGCAGAGATAATCTGAAGATATCTTTTCAACGCTTGCCCTGCATTCTTGTCATCCCATTTATGTTTCTGTGACCTCGGCAGCATGATGCCAGGGATATCTTTGTTATGTCTTGAATTTTCTTTCTTTTGAAGACTTGGGAGTTTTCTAATGACCACAGCCTTGCAGCCATAAAGGTTGTAGCTAGACAACAAAGGAAAATATTAGGTAGATATAGCTAAATTTCACCCAAAAAAAGTAGTGCTAGGCAATCAAGGAAGAGAGTAAGTTCATCCTATTATTCTACTGAAACTGAAAATATTTCTTAGTGGTCAACGAGCTGATAGGTTTTTTCTTTGTCCACTCATCAAAAAACCCTGCACAGCCTCTTCCTCGGAATCACCAGCCTTTGCAAGAGGCATGTGGAAACACTGAAACAGGTTGCCCAGAGAGGTTGTGGGTGCTCCCTTCCTGGAGGTGTTTAAGGCCAAGTTGGACAAGGCACTGAGCAATCTGGTCTAGTGGGAGGTGTCCCTGCAGTGGCAGGGGGGTTGGAACTAGATGGTCATTAAGGTCCTTTCCAACCCAAACTATTCTGTGATAACATTGAGTATTGACCCTGTGTTTAAGTGTCAAGACATAGTGGGTCTGAGATTTAAGGACCCTTCTCAGTGCTTTGACCACCTTTCTGTAGTATGTTCCTATGTCATTGTATGTATGACTTTCCTGGCACCAGAGCAGGTCAGAAGGGCCTTTGTTAATGGACAGACTGCACTGACCTGAAGTGGTATTGTCTTTTTAGGCACCTCTAGCAAACTCACTCAAGGGACAGACACCACCTTCTTCTGCATGTGCACCTTGTCCTGTAGCATCTACATCTGGCAACAAAACCTCAGGTAAGTTGTCCTTAGAGTAAATGAAAATAAAACCTACTATCTCCTAGGCTAGATGGAAATAAAAGACCAAGTTTGGTATCTCTTGCTACCTGTTGAGGTAGATCCAGAAAATGAAGACAGTGAAGGGAAAAAGATCCTTCATCAAAAGGCTGCTGAAGATGCAGGAGTAGTTTTCCACACCTTGATGTTTGACTTGAGTATTTCTAAACCACAGGCTGCAGCACCTGAGCTAGCTTGAAATGAGCTAATTTGAGTGCTGAGTGTTGAGCACAGGGCTCTATGACTAATTTCAAAGCCAGTTCAGATACCGTGGGCTGTTGCACACAGCTTAGAGGCTTCAATGGAAAGGAATACTCATTTTATATCACTGGGTGCAAAAATGGGTAAGAGTAAACTCTTAGGGAAAAGAAAAAATTGATTTTTAATGTGTATTAGATAATAATGCTTGAATTGGATATGGTTTTATAAGCCTCTTGCATAAATGTTTGAAATCCATCTCTGTTGGTCTTCTCCCTTTAATCCTTGGATGTAGGTTGCCTCTTAGCCAGGGGTAAGAAGCAATAAAAATAGCTAGAAATCATATTTGAGTTGGCAAATGCTTCTTAAATTTTGGTTTATTGAAAATGTCAGCTCCTGAATTCGATAGCGCTTCTTTATTTTCATTTGAAACGTGTTTTGATATATTGAGGAGAGGGCTTACTAAGGATTTGCTGATTTTTATAGTTTAACTTTCATTGTCAAGGTGATGACACCCATCTTTGCTCTGATCTGCTATTTGTGATTGCCTAAAAGTCTTTGAAATAATTCATGTGCTCTCTGAAGTTGTAGCAGTAGCAGGAATGGCAAAGAGACTTTAGTTTCCAGTTGATAAAACTACAGAATGTGTGTGCAAACTATTTCTTCTGATAGTTCTGATGGCCAAGTGTTTTTCTTTCTTCTCATAATGGTTGTTCTTGTGACTTGCAGGGCAAGGGGCAGTGAAAACAGTTACAGCTGTGACAACTTCTGCGGTGACATCAGTGCAAACAACAGGGGCACAGCTTAACAAAGCCTTCTCCTTTTCTTCTGCAGGGTCTGTATGAACCTTGGGATTTCTTTTGTAGCTGATGTGGCTTCTCAGTACTTGAAGGGGGCTTACAGAAAGGCTGGGGTAGGACTTTTTAATAGGATATGTGATGGAAGGACAGTGAATGATGGATGTAAATTGGAAGAAGGGAGATTCAGGCTGGATAAAAGAAAGAAATTCTTTCCTGTGAGGGTGGTGAGACACTGGAAGAGGTTGCCCTTAGAGGTTGTGGATGATCTCTCCCTGGAGGTATTTAAGGAAATCTGGATGATGCACTGAACAACCTGATCTAGTGGGAAGTGTCCCTGCCTGTGGCAGGAGGTTGGAACTAGATGATCTTTAAGGTCCCTTCTAACCCGACCTTCTATGATTCTAAGATGTGAAATAGGAGTTTCAGCTGTTTAACCCAGCATTACCTACAGACTGAAATGATATCTACAATTATTAGCTTGGGAAGGCAGGAGTAGTAGTAGAGTTTTTGGAATTCCTTATTTTGTAGAAGCCTACCCCAGTGAGGTCAGAAGGTCTGAGGATTTGATACAGTTTTGCAAGATGAAAATATTTTCAGTGTGAAATAGTCATGAAAACATTTTTAATTCCTGTCTTGCCATCTCCTTTTTGATGTGTGCTAGTATCCAGTTATTCATGCACAGTCTCTTTTTATCTTTTCAAAACTTTTCTGGTCACTGCTTTTTTCTAGTCTTACTAGTTTCCCAAAAGCTGTCAGGATTTGGTGCGTGGTGTTCAGCTGCCAAGCTGGATGGAGAAGAAATGTACAGCAGAAAGGAATGAATATGGGAGGATGGGGGGTGATCAAACACAACTCTGACTCTCTTTAACCCCCTAGAAGCCATGTCAGAGGGGAAACAAATGGAATCTGAGTGCATCTCTCTCCCTCTGCCATTTTATTTGTTGGAGAAATTGTTACTGGGACAGACTTCGTGCAAGTTGTGTTAATTGTGGGGTTAGAAGCTTCAATGTTTTGGCCTAAGTGTCATTCTTTGTTTTTCTCTTCTTCCCTCCTAGGACTGGATTGAATTTTGGGGTTGTCACTTCAGCTGCTTCATCCCCGACACTCTCCAACCTCACTTCCTCACAAGGTTGGTTTGGTAGAGTGTGCAAAGGTCTCTTTCTCGTCTCTTTCTTGCTCTTCCCAATTCATGTGGCTCTTGTTTTGTTTTGCAGTTCTCTTATTAAAATTCTAGTAGCTGCAATAACATGATATACATATGCTGAATTATGCCCTCTAATGCATGGAAATCTAGGCCACCTGCCTTTTGATTTAGAGCAAGCAAAACATTTGCTGCCAGGAGCATCCAGGAGGCTACTAGTTTATGAAAAGGGTAACATCTGTAGTAATTTCCTCTGCTGCCTTTTATCTGTGGATTTAAAGTTGCCGAGGTGGTGTGACAGAGAAAGCTGTCATTAAGGGGAATGAGCACTTAGTGATGGAAGGAGAATGCTTGGGATGGTTTTGTGCTGCTTCTAAAATTGAGCTGCCTTTCTATTTGATAGATAGACTATATTGGCTTAGTCTGGAAAAAAGGGGACTGATACATCTGCTTTATAATCTTGAAGAATTCTGTTTACAGTTTTAGTCTTGCAAGAGAGATGATGTGGTCAGAAACTTGCTAGAGGATAAAACTTCTTAAAAATCTTATCTTGCTTCTGTCCTTAGAACACTGCAGCCACAGCAGTGCTGGTAATACTCAGTTGACATGAAGCAGAGAGAACTAACTTGGCTTGAAACTTGAAGATTCAGTTAGTAAAAGAGCTAAAGTAAATATCACTGATTAAGGGAGGTGTGGGAGTTGCAGGACACAGACTTGTAAACCACAGCACTTTGTGGTGGCAGTCACTTCACACACTGCTCCATGAAGTGGAGGGCTGGAGCAACTGCCTTATGAGGACAGGCTGGGGGAGTTGGGGTTGTTCAGCCTGGAGAAGAGAAGGCTCAGGGGGGACCTCAGAGTAACTTATCAGTACCTGAAGGGGGCTACAGAAAGGCTGGGGTAGGACTTTATAATAAGATAGGTGATGGGAGGACTAGAAATAATGCATGTAAATTGGAAGAGGGGAGATTCAGGCTGGATATAAGAAAGAAATTGTTTACAGTGAGGGTGGTAGGACACTGGAAGAGGTTGCCCAGAGAGGTTGTGGGTGCCCCCTCAATCCCTGGAGGTGTTTAAGGCCAAGCTGGACGTGGCACTGATAACCTGATCTAGTGGGAGGTGTCCCTGCCTATGGCAGGGGGTTGGAACTTGATGATCTTTAAGATCCCTTCCAACCCAAACTATTCTATGATTCTTAGTGGTAGGAGCACCATTGCCTCTTTCAGCTGGTGATGGAAGAATAAAAGGAGTTTCAGTGCCTTGGGAGGAAATAAATGCTGTATTATTCAGTGTCAGTTACTAATATACTTAAATATACTTAACAGGATAAAACACAAGGATAATACCAGCTGTGCTGAGAAGCTTTTGCTCTTTGTTGTTTGATCTCCATGCAGATTTTCTGTTCTTTGTCCAAATCGACCCATAGTCCAAATACAATTGTAGTGTCTTTCAAGTCATAGTCTGTGTGTGCTTGGTGCTCAGAAATGAAAAGGCAGTGCATCATATAAGTGAGACAGGACTAATTTTAAAACTTCAGCAATATATTTTACTAGTGGAGCTCTTTGGCAGTTATATTTGAGAGCTTTTCTCTGGTCTGTCCAAGCTGAAAACAGGCTGCATGGAAACTGGCTGGCAGTCTATGAGCAGTTGAATTTCAGAAGATAGATTTTGACTCTGCAGAAGATATTCAAGGTTCCAGAAAGTATTTTTATAACCTGGAAAACTTCTGAGCTATTAGTTTAAACTGAGTTTTATAGTAAATATCAAGTAAGAGGGGGTGAAAATGGTGTTTACAGCAAATGGCTTGTTGTACCCAGGTCTTTTATCAAGTTGTTGAAAGAGAAACAGGAGACAAAGCCTGAAATTGTCTGCACTCAAAGAGAAGTATGGTTAAAATGAGGTTATGATGTGAAAGTGTTGTCACTGCAGCCCAGGCTTCAGATGTCACTGTTGTCTCCTGGATGCACATGACAGTTACCTGATGGTCAGAGCCTTTATAGCTTTGAGGCAGGAGCACTTTCTAAGAGTCTGGGAGGCACTAGAGCATGTTCTTATTATAAGAATGAGAAATGAGCTTTGCATATTCAATTTGCAACTTAATTTATTATTTCTCTCTCTCTCTGACAGCCTCTGCTAAAGAGTCCACCCAGTCAGATACATTTTCACTTGCTGGAGCTCCCAAATTTGGAGCAGTCCCTGAGAGCTCCTTTACGTTTGGGTCTCTCAAGCCAGCCAGTGCTGCAAGTGTCTCAGCAGATAGCACCTTATCAAACAAACCTGCTGCAACATCTTCTGCTCCCTCCACAGCTTCTGGCAAGTCAGATATCCCTCCAGCTAAACCAGATCACTTGTTTCAGAGCAGTCTAGCTGGGGAAACTCTTGGGAGCTTCTCAGGACTACGGGTTGGTCAAGCAGATGATAATGCCAAGACCACGGCTAAAACACCATCTACTGGTGTTGCAGGAGCACAGCCAACCAAAGTACCTGCAGGACCTGCTGGGTTTACTTTTGGTTCTCTGCCACTAGGAAAAGCTGGAGAAGCTGCTTCAACCTCAGCTACATCATCAGGCACAGCATCCCCATCCATCAGCACTGCTGCCTCAGGCAGTCTCTTTGGCAACGTCCAGATAACCAGCACAGGGTCCTCTGGGATATTTAATCTTGGAAGCTCTAGTGGCAACAAATCCACCTTTTCATTTGGTGTTCAGCAAGCAACCACCATGAGCACAGCCATCTCTACCCCTTCAACTTCCCTCTCATTTGGGAGTTTCTTGAGTTCATCACAAACTGCTGTCCCTGCTGCAACTTCTAAGGTTGCAGGGGATGCCAAATTACCATCTGTCTCAGAAAAGCCATCTGAAAATGAAGCAATAGCAGCTGGGTCTTCACCTCCAACAGCACAGTCACCACAGCCACAGGTACAGCTTTCAGAATCCATTAAGGAACCAACTTTACCCCAGGCCACAGCTGGGGACACCATGTCTGTGGGCTCTGCCACCACATTGGCAGCACTTACCCCTGATGCTGCCTCCACGAGTGATTTGAAGGCCCCAGTGCCTCCTGCCACCTCTACATCTGCCCCAGCAGATCAGAATGTCTCAGCAACAACGTCTACAACAATCACTGCCTCTCCTGCAGAAGCCACCAGTGCGTTGGTTGCTACCTCTGATGGTACGAGTGTCCAGAGCCCAGCTGCTGGTGCCCTTGTCTTTGCCCCCACTTCTGCAGGTTCCTCAGTCTTCTCTCAGCCTCCAAGTTCCAGCTCTTCTGGCTCAGCATTTAGCCAGCCTGCTGGTGATGCAGCCACCACTCCTTCCACAGCACCTGTTTTTGGGCAACTACCAGCAGGGACCACAGCATCCTCTCCCTTTGGACAACTCACCACCAGTACTTTGTCCACTGCCACTACAACCTCACAAGCTGCCAGCTCAGGTTTTGGTACTTTTGGCACCACCACTACTGGGGGCTTTGGTCAACCAACTTTTGGCCAAGCACCTACTTTTGGACAACCAGCGAGCAGTTCTTCAAGTGGTTTTACCTTTAGCCAGTCTGGATTTGGGACAATGCCAGCCTTTGGCCAGCCAGCAGCTTCCACAGCAGCCTCCAGCAGTGGCAATGTTTTTGGAGCACCAGCTAGCACCAACAGTGTCAGCTCCTTCTCCTTTGGACAGCCTTCTGCCAGCACTGGAGGTGGGATGTTTGCACAAAGCAGCCCTCCAGTGTTTGGGCAGAGCAGTGGCTTTGGCCAAGGGGGATCTGTCTTTGGTAGCACTGCTGCTGTCACCACCACAGCATCATCTGCTGGATTCAGCTTCTGCCAAGCTTCAGGTAAGAACAAGCCACAAGAGGATGTGATTTCCCAGTGGTGCTGCGTGATGAAGTACAGGGAGCAGTGTATTGTGGGGGAAATAGGATGTTTCTTAGCACCTTTTCTCCTCCTATGGCACTTGATGGTTTTTGGGTGGGTAAGAATTGGATCTGCAGGGTTTAGGAGAGAAAGGCTGGAGACCAAAGAAGCTTTTGCTTTGCTTCACTGTTCATCTGAATATAGCCTTTGCAGTCCAACCTTGTGTTCATTTTATGCTTACAAAGTCTGCCTTGTCTTCATTTTGAATATTACATCTCATCCTGCCTGTTGCACCTTCCAGTGGGCTGGATTCAGCACAGTGGGGAAGATCTTAAACCAGTGTGGTGGGTGTAAATTGTCACACTGATGTGGTGAGGCAGCTCTGAGACATTAATCAAGGCAATGAACATGGCACTTCCTTCAGTGGGCTGCACTGAGTGTGTACAGCAGGGGATGTACAGCCAGGTATAGTTCTTTATCATCTAGGACAGCAAAAAAAAAAACCCCACCCAACTATCAAGCCTTCAAAGTGATGGCTTTGTAAGGAACTAACCTGTTTTTGCACCTGGAAGCATCTCAAAATTAAATTCATTAGTAACATGACCATAAGCACAGATCAAACCTTCTCCTTTTATTGTCTACATTGCTACAACATATTGGTTTTTTTCTTTTTCCCCAAAGCTTTTTCTGTACAAGCTTCAGAGAGCTCCCAGGGAAAAAGGGAAAGTACACAGTAATAATAGAGAACATGTATTTTCAAGGAAGAAAAACTAATTAGGCTCCTTTAATTAAAAATGATGGCAAACTGTAGGCAAACTGCTTGCTCCTTTTAAGCACAGTAACAGAGAAGGAGGAAGTGAACTCTGCTTGAGCAAGGTGTTCCTAATTATGGAAATGCAATTTTTATTACAAAATGCACTTTTAAGCAGGCTGGGGAATGGAATAGGGAGTTCTTTTTTTTTTTTAATCAAAGCATTTCATTATCCATAATGGGAATCTTTAGGTAACAAAGCTCAGATCCTCCTTGCACAAGGGAAATCAGAATGCTACAGTGCTTGTTCATGACTTGCAGCATTATTAGAGCATTGTGAACAGAAATCTTGATTCCCTTATTCTTAGCAACAGTCCCACAGGTGAAGTGAAAAGGCCTTTTATTTGCTGTTTGGTTTTTTAGTTGGCCTAAGAGAAAAGGAGGATGGCATTAAAATATACTTTAAATTTCTCCACCCTAAACATACTGGGTAACATCATTTCTATCCCTGTTTTGGCATGGGAGACCAGTCCTTTCCCTGTTCTGTGCTGATGTCACCTCCCTTAATTGTCTTATACCCTAACAATTGTTCTGGGGGTTTATTTTCCTTTCTTTTTTTGGCAGGTTTTGGTTCTAGTAACACAGGCTCTGTGTTTGGGCAAGCAGCTAATACTGGAGGCACTGTCTTTGGCCAGGTAGGTATTTACTGCTTTTACATAAACAAGGGAGAGAGATGCACAGTGGGCTTCTTCAGGGCTTCATGTCCATTTCTGATATATTAAAGAAAAAAATAAGATTCCAATTTGTTATACTCAGTAGAAAGTGTCACAGTCTGTACTGAAGGTTGTAGTGGGCACTGAAGCAGCATCTGTGTAGATGCTCTCCAAGGGATATGGAAAGACAATTTATCAGCTTTTGAGTCACTTGCCTCCCTTTTTTTCTCCTTTTTGTGCTCCTAGCAGCCATCTTCTTCCAGTGGAAACTTGTTTGGAACTGGAAGTGGTGGGAGAAGTGGAGGCTTCTTCAGTGGTTTGGGAGGGAAGCCAAGTCAGGATGCAGCCAATAAGAATCCCTTCAGTTCATCCAGTGGAGGATTTGGATCTGCAGCTTCCCAGAGTAAGTGAACAGAAGAGGAATACAGAATGTGCTGTGATTTTTCCCATCTGCTTTTGTGTTCCAGTCTGCTTTTCTGCTGTTAGTAGTCTTTGAGTAAATTCTGTGTTAACACAAAAGGCTTCTAGCCCTCCTGTGTTGCTTCTTGCCCAAGCCAAGCAACCTAACAAGAAGCATGGGTAGTAAAGTATACATGAAAACCACCTGCAGGTTCCTTTGCACCAGGGACTTCAAGGGACTATTAGATTTTATTTTCTTTTGCACTCTCATTTGCTAAATTGCAACAATAAAGGGATGTTAGTGGTCCATAAGATCCAAAATGCATCTTGGTGGAACTACAAAGGCCTGTGGGAATAGAGAACTTGACTTCTGTTTGCAGAGTCCTGTTTTCAGTGTATTCATTTTGTGCTTGGGGGTTGGAGAAGTGAAAGGGGGGGTTCCCTTTCCCCTGATCCAGTCAATGAAGTGTAACAGAAAACTAATATTGTCTTGTTATGAGCTTCATGGGTACTCTTCATCTCCCCAGATCCTGCTAACTTGTTTGGAAACAGTGGAGCAAAGACCTTTGGATTTGGCAGCTCATCTTTTGGGGAGCAGAAGCCTACAGGAACTTTCAGCTCTGGTAGTGGAAGTGTAGCATCTCAAGGCTTTGGGTTCTCCAGTCCAACCAAAACAGGTATTTCATTGATCTTCCCACTAGGAACACCTACACATTTGTGAGATATTTAGTGGGGTGTTCTAAGGTTTAGATACCTACAGCCTGGACTCAGTACACCTACAGGAGTTGTCTCTGGGCAATAGATGAAAAATAACTCATGGCTCAGTGATAGGAAGTGGTGAATTCAAAGCAGAGATATACAATTTCTTGGGCAAAAAAGCATCCACTGAACTACACTTTCAAGTGTTCATTCCAAAAATTCTCATTGCGGTTTGAGAGCAGGCAGCTGAGTGAATTACTTCTAGTGCCCTACATTTGAGAGTATAGAACATCAACTGGTTTAGGTATTACCTTGAAATATTATCTTCCAAACTTCACTCAGGGTTCTGCAACCCTTTGTTCTCATTTCTTTATTTGAGTGGACACATGGGTGTCTACAATAGGAAAACTTCCTCATAGGATGCATATCAGATATGCTTCACATCTTTCTATTTTGGAATCAGTCTGACCTGTCATCCTTTCTTTCTTCTGGAGTTGAGCTGTTGTTCTGCCAGTTGAGTTAATTGAATCAAATACTGGAAATTTCACAAGAACTTTTGGGTTTTACTGTCACTTAGTCAAAGACAGAACTGTAAAAGTGATTGTGACTGTCACATGAGGATGGCAATTTGGTTAATTACCAGGCTAAAATGGAAGCCCAAAGGGTGAGACAGAGCAAAGCTTTTTCTCCTCTAACCTCAGGCCCTTTTCAGGGTGAACATTGATGAAGATAAGTGTTCTGCTCCCACTGTGTCCATTGAAACTTCATCCCTAGCTGAAGCAGAGGAGGCTTGGTCATTCTTGAGGTTTTCTTGGGACAGTGGTGCTCAAGAGCTCCCTTTGGAGAAGCAGACTTTTGAGAGGAAGCATGCTCTGCTTTAACAGGAGCTATGCTCTCATCTTAGTGAAGTGTCTGAGAGCATAATGATGATGATGCTGGATCCAGCAGCCATTTGTAAGGTGCCTCTGGAATATCCCATTCTACTTTGTAGCTGCCCAAGTTTCTTGTCTCAGCCATCCCATCTCTTGTTTTTTGCTAGAGGAAAAAGGCCTTGCTGAAGGAAGTTGTTCTTTCATTCACCCAGTGACCTTTTTCTTGCTTTGCGTTGTTTTGGCTTGAAAATCCTTCATGAGATAAGATTTTCAAGGGGTTTCTGCAGAAGGGACATCCACTAACACAGAGCCCTTCAGTCCTTCTGGTTATATTTGTTAAGTATTGAAATTAGGGATGTATCTTTCTCTCCCAACTGTTTATTGATCTGAATTCTCATTTCTCTTGTTTTCACTACATACATGTTGCATTTCCCTTTCCTCACTCTTTAACAAAAGAGAGTGTGTGCCAGCAAAGCTTCAGCCCCTGGGGACAAATACTCTGACTCCTTAGGGACAGAGGTAACGAGACATCTGATCTGTATTTAAATAATTCAAGCCTAGCATTTTTTTTTCCAGACCTTTTGTGTTTACAGCCAAGCAGTATCCATTACCTCAACACAGACTGGAATTTCACCCAGGGTTTTAAAACGTGTGGTGGTATCCCAGTCCTCAGCCCCAGTGAAACAATAGAGCAGGTGTCCTTCACGTTCCATGGTGTCAATTAGAAACAGCCCAATAATATCAGCAGATGAACTTAGAATGAAAGAATCTAAGTAGAGAGAGGTCTATTCGGAGCTGCAGAAGGCAGCTAAACCCTGAGCAGAAATTGTCAAGAGCAGAGTTTAGTTGCTGATACCCAGCAGGAATTGTGCAGTTCTTCTGATTTGATCATGTCTTACTTTCCACCAGTTAAACAAAGATTAGAATCATAGAACAGTTTGGGTTGGAAGGGATCTTAAAGATCATCAAGTTCCAACCCCCTTGCCATGGGCAGGGACACCTCCCACTAGACCAGGGTGCTCAGAGCCTCATCCAACCTGGCCTTAAACACCTCCAGGGAGGGGGCATCCACAACCTCTCTGGGCAACCTCTTCCAGTGTCTCACCACCCTCACAGGAAAGAATTTCTTTCTTCTATCTAGCCTGAATCTCCCTTCTTCCAGTTTACTTCCGTTATTCCTAGTCTTTCCATCACATATCCTATTAAGAAGTCCAACCCCAGCTTTTCTGTATCCCCCTTCAGGTATAGAGAAGCTCCTATGAGGTCCCCCCTGAACCTTCTCTTCTCTAGGCTGAACAACCCCAACTCCTTCAGCCTGTCCTCATAAGGGTGGTGCCCCAGCCCTTTGATCATCTTCATGGCCCTCCTCTGGACCCATGCCAACAGATCAATGTCCTACTCTGCCTCCTGAATCTTTTTTGCGTCAGTAGAGCACCTGAAAACCAGGCCTTGCCCCTTGCACCAGGGAGTTCTTCCAGCTCAGGCACATGCACACTTGAGGTTCTGTCCACGGGACACTTGTATGTCCTTCAGAGCTTAAGATAAGAAATCAGGGTAGAACTGCAGCCAAGCATCAGTCTAGCACCTGCTTTATGTATTTTTCCTACAACCTGGTTATTGTGCATGCTTGCTAGCTCACAATTAAGATACTCATCTCTTCTATGTAAAGCAGGTAGAGAATCCTTCCCATACAATACATTATCTCCTTTTAATACACCTCTGGGAACTGAGTTAAACTTCCCCTTAAATGTTCAAGAGCCCTGCCAACAAGTGGTCATCTTCTGAATACTCTCTTAATTCAGCTGCAACATTTGTGTATGCATTTAGATATTAATTTGCATCTTCTGTAAGAAAAATGCCCTGCAGTTTGGAAGTTTTTTGGCACTTATAGCTTTATAAATATGGCTGTGTCCACAGGAAAAGTTGAACAGCCTTGTTATATAAGGTCCAGGATGGCAGGACTAGGAGTAACGGATGCAAATTGGAAGAGTGGGTATTTCAGCTGAATAGAAGAAAGAAGTTCTTTAGTATGAGGGTGGTGAGACACTGAAACAGGTTGCCCAGAGAGGTTGTGGATGCCTCCTCAATCCCTGGAGGTGTTTAAGGCCAGGCTGGATGAGACATTGAGTAACCTGGGCTAGTGGGAGGTGTCCCTGCCCATGGCAGGGGGGTTGGAACTAGATGATCTTTAAGATCCCTTCCAACCCAAACCTTTCTGTGATTCTATGGTTGTGGAGGTTATCTGCTTTGAAACCTTTTGTTTTCTCTTCCTGCATTATTACTTACAATGTTCTTGTCCCTTTCTCTTTTTTTGTTTTGCCTCTGTTTTGCTCAGGTGGCTTCGGTGCTGCTCCAGTGTTTGGCAGCCCTCCCACTTTTGGGGGATCCCCTGGG
>VZTY01034805.1:31236-49731 GCA_013400935.1 Turnix velox
GAAATAAGTTCTTTACTGTGTGGATGGTGAGACACTGGAAGAGGTTGCCCAGAGAGGTTGTGGATGCCTCCTCAATCCCTGGAGGTGTTTAAGGCCAGGCTGGATGAGGCATTGAGTAACCTGGGCTAGTGGGAGGTGTCCCTGCCCATGGCAGGGGGGTTGGAACTAGATGATCTTTAAGATCCCTTCCAACCCAAACCTTTCTGTGATTCTATGGTTGTGGAGGTTATCTGCTTTGAAACCTTTTGTTTTCTCTTCCTGCATTATTACTTACAATGTTCTTGTCCCTTTCTCTTTTTTTTGTTTTGCCTCTGTTTTGCTCAGGTGGCTTCGGTGCTGCTCCAGTGTTTGGCAGCCCTCCCACTTTTGGGGGATCCCCTGGGTTCGGAGGGGTGCCAGCATTCGGTTCAGCCCCAACCTTTTCAAGCCCTCTGGGCTCAACGGGAGGCAAAGTGTTCGGCGAGGGTACAGCAGCAGCCAGCGCTGGAGGATTTGGGTAAGCAACCACCAGGGGACAGAGTTTGGGGAAAGCAATATCCTTGCATGATAAAAACCATTTAGGGATAGGAGTTTTTAATAAGATATGTGATAGGAGGACTAGAAATAATGCATGTCAATTGGAAGGGGGTAGATTCAGGCTAGATATAAAGAAGAAATTCCTTATGGGGAGGGTGGTGAAACACTGGAAGAGATTGCCCAGTGAGGTTGTGGATGCTCCCTCAATCCCTGGAGGGGTTTAAGGCCAGGCTGGACAAGGCACTGAGCATCCTGATCTAGTGGGAGTTATCCCTTCCTATGGCAGGGAGGTTGGAACTCGATGTTCTTTAAGATCCCTTCTGACCCAAACCATTCTATGATTCTATTATGCTCTAAGCGTCCCTAGTTTGTTGGTTTCCTGGTTCCTTAATTTAAAAACAAAAATTAAAAATCCTTAAAACCAAGGCTTAAACCCTAAAGGAAATTAATGTCTGTGATCTCATTTGAATGCTGAAGCTGCTGTGTTGAATCTTTAGCAACGGAGAAGGGGGGAAATGTGAGTCATCTTGTTGAGTGTCTAAGGGAATGCAGGAGGGTTTTCTGCCTGCACATGTAATGATTTCAGATCCTAGACCTACAGACCGTGCCTAGCAAAGGCAACAATAAATATCATTGTCTGTGACTCTTGTCTAGCCACTATCTCCACTTGTGAGATTTGGGCTGGAGAAATTAATGAGAATTCAGGATGTTTTTTCTCACCTGTGGGGGTGGGAGGAAGCACTTAAAGCAGCCTGTGCTCCCAGGGTGATTTGTGTTTATCCCACACTGATGGTTTTAACCTGTCTCTTTACCCTTTAAACCTCCTCTTGGCACCAGAGCAGCCAGCACTTTTTTTATTCCTTGTTTTTGTCCAGCAAATGCAGAATTTCAAGCCCTGCAAATGCATTTCTTCCACATTGCAGCATTTCCTGAGAGCAGCTCTGTATAATGGCCTAGAATTATATCCAGACCAAGCAGAATTAATTAAAAAAAACAAAACAAAACAAAAAACTTCCAGTGAAAAGAGGAAACTGGATGTCTTCCCACTCCTAGTGTTTACACATTTCGCAACTGCTGGCCTCTAGTTTCAGGAGGAACTGCCTTAATGTGAAGGACATTAGAACATCTAGAAATGCAGCTCACCCTGAGGCCAAGCAGATGCTCATCTCCCAGGGCACCCCAAGTTTCTTCACTGGGTTCTTCTGCTGTGACCTGGTCTCTGGGGCAGCAAAGGCCCTTTGGAAAGGGTAAAAACAGAGGCAGCTTAATTAAATCCCACCAAAAAGGATGGACAAAGAAGGATGACTTAGCTTCAACTCAACTGATGTTTTGTTGGGTTCCAACTTT
The DNA here is from genome assembly GCA_013400935.1 of Turnix velox. Taxonomy (NCBI): domain Eukaryota; kingdom Metazoa; phylum Chordata; class Aves; order Charadriiformes; family Turnicidae; genus Turnix; species Turnix velox. The sequence goes on from VZTY01034805.1 coordinate 33,100, forward strand.
CAGTGCTGATGGGTTTTGTAGGACACTGGATGCAATCAGAGATAATGCTGGAAGCTTAAAGATAAAGTGGGGATTCAGAATGAGCAGCAAACAGGGACCTGGCAGACCAAAGCAAGATAAATTGAGTGGCTTAACGTGTGGGAAGTTCTGAGAATTTCTCAATTAGAAAGGTGCAGCCTCAAATCTCATATCTTCAGTTGCCTGAGGAATTTGATTTTAAAAGAACTTTGGAAAGAGCCTGCAAAATTCCAGGGCGGCTTTAGATAACTCCAAATCTCACCACAAAAGTTTGAGCAATGGTTTCATTCTGCTGTTATAATCTAGCTCCTGAGCAGGAACTTCATTTCTGCAGTTCTCTTGAAGTAAAAAAAACTGTGAAAATCCAAAATCAAGGAGTTAGTTGCCAGCATGTTGTGCGCCATTAACTCTGGATTCCTGAGAACACTTTGCTGACTTGAATGCATGTGATTCATGGCTGCTTCTGTTCTGAAAAATCTACATCACTTGATAAATGACTTCAGTAGCAAAAATAGAAACCAGTATACTTCCCCCCCAGGTCTGCAATTGGGGCTGTTCGAGAGCAAATAATGTTTTGCTTTCCTATACTAACCTCAAGTGCCTCTCAATTCTGCTTTGTATTGAAGCTTTACAAAAGAGGTGAAAATCTGGGCGAGATAAGTTAGATTAAATTGTTACCAGGCAGCCAGACTATCTAGTGGCTTTTTATGTATTTAAAAAAGAAATAATTTTGTTCAGCAGCTTGAGCTGTTCCTGCACTGCTTAGCATTTTTCACCAAGCTGAAAGAGGCAGTTTAAACCACAAGTTTCCTTGACTCTATTTTCACCTCACTTCCTTTCACTGGGTAGAGATGATTTGTGTGTTTAGTGGTGGAGGAGATAGAGCCCTGTCAAAAAAAAAAACATCTCAGAAACATCAGTCTGTGTTGCTTCTTTTTTTTTAAAAAAAAGTATAAAACCTTAGCTGCCCTTGCTGGGAAAACCACATCTGTAGGTCTGAGAAGGTACATGGGTCAAGACCCAGACCAGAGGCACTGGGGATGGGCAGTGGGGCCTGAGAGGCAAAGTCCCTGAAGTGTCCCTTTTATCTGTTGCTGTCCATGTGGTTGACGGTGTCTGGGATAGCAGAGGTGACATCCTTTACCAGGTGAACTGTTTGTCACACTGCTGCAGGGGTTGTATTTTATGTGGAGTGATATGTTTTGATGTAGTGTTTTGTTTGCTGAGTATTTTTTTAAAAGTCTGCACGATCTGACTGGATGGAGCTGTGGCTTAACATGCTGTCAGGTCAGATTTTAAGCCAAAAATGACAGGTACTTTTGTGGAGGGGGAAAAAAAAAATCCCAAACCCAAAAACAAACCCACAAGCCTTGCAAAAGTGTTGACTTGGCCAGTTCAGGGAAGGGCTGGCACTGGGTTAAGACCCAGTAGTATCGTGCCCTTGCAGAGTTGAAGATTGTGAGTCTGCATTTTTGCCCAGTTGGAGGAACACTTGAAGCTTTTTGGTTTTTTTTGAGTGCACCTCTGACATCCAGAATTGGGAGAGGTGGGGGGGAGGAGGGCAGCAGAGAGCCATAATGCATATCCTGGTCTCATTAGTGTGTCAAGCTGATAGCTCTACAATGCCTGGTTGGACAGAGTGGGTGGAGAAGAGAGACCAATTTCCATATATAAAAGCACTTCTTATTTCAGTTCCCAAAAGCAATTAGGGAATTAATCCAAAGGTGGTGGGGAGAAGTGTCAGGTAAGTGCAGATCTTTGGGGAAAGCTCTGGAACTCTGTGTTCAAAATGGGAAAGGAGAAAGGATTGAGAAATCTGCTGTGAATAAGGTTCCATCTGAAAGTTGGGAGTCTGAATTCCATCCTTGGGCTCTGCTTTGGTCTGTCCTGCCTTGAGGGTCTCACCTATTCTGTTTGCTGCCCTGTTTGTGGAATGAAACAATGCTGTACTTCTGAGCTTAAAAGGCAAAAATTACTCAGGGTGATGAATATGTTCCACTTGATGGCTGGAGTTGGCATTTCCAAGCACTTGAAGATGTACCATGTGTGTAAGCAGGAACATATGTCTCATTCTGCCTGGTATACCTTGAGAATGGGAGCTGAACAGATGTTTATATTTACAAAAGTCTTTCCCAAACCAAATAATCAGTTTCCAGAATGAGCAAGTATTATTATTTGTGTCAAGTGATCCCATTCTTTTGATGTATCCTTGTTCAAAGAGTGTGCTGTTGTCATTGTGGGTATGGGGACAAACTTCCAGTGTAAGTAAGAAGATGCTTGCTAACACAGCTCTTTCTTTAAACTGCAGGTTTGGTGGTACCAGTAACAACACAGCCTCATTTGGCACTCTGGCAAGTCAAAATACCCCAACGTTTGGATCTCTGTCACAACAGGGTTCCAGCTTTGGCTCCCAGAGCAGTGGATTCTCAGCTTTTGGGACAAGTGGAGGAGGTAGGAGAAGCTAAAATCTAATGAAGCTGATGTGAGCCCCCATGTCTCCAGTTTTTCTTGGAATTTGGGTGTGACTCCTCAAGTACCTGGTCCTCCTTCAGGGGTAGGCACTGTGACCTGGAGAACTGAGGTGCAAGGTGGGGTGTAGAATCTTCTTAGATTTTTAGCACATAATTCCTTCAGTGTGACACATCAATGAATCCCTCTTCTTCTGCAGACCTCATCAGATTATTGTTTTTCCACTCTTTTTGTGGGTTTCTGCCTTCTCATAGGGAAATAGTGAGGAGTAACAAGTATCTTGGTGCTACACTCTTCACTACAGATACTGTATGCAGGGATATCTGTATGTAAGTACTCAAAATCAAAAGAATATGCAAAATAGAGCTAAAACACCAACAGGCAAATCTTTATCTGATGTAATAACATTGTGAAGCTGCAGTGATTTACTCAGGGCTGAGAACAGAGCATTGGTAGCATTAAGCACACACTCCATCCTCAGAAAGCAGCCTTCTATTTCCCCAGAGAGGTGAATAAAGCAGGCACATTGTATGCAGTTGCTGCTAATGAATGGACCTAGCTGATTAGCAGTGAAAGCAAAGCCCTCTTAAGAAGCTAGACAAGTTACTTTTCTTCTAGATGGAGATTGGATTTCCATTGTTTGCCCATCACTCTTGCCCTAAGGCAGAAATGAAATGTTTTTTCAGTCTGTGTGTGGGGAAGGGACATTTACTCCAAATTTTAGGCATTTGTCTTACCTTTTAACAATTGCTTTTTTCATCTTGCATGTCTTTCAGGGTTTGGATTTGGATCATCTAACACGTAAGTAGCATTTTGTGTCTAGCCCCTCATTAAAAATAAGGAATGGGAGTGGAAGAGTGGACTGTCTTGTAAGAGCAAACTTTAAAAGTAGCAGTGACACACTAGTTCTGATTCCCTTCCAGTGACACTGCACAGAGTTTAGGTCTAGGCTCTGAATCTGCTTTCCATTGAGGTTAAACTTTCATATAAGAAGGGATTTTCAGTGATATCATGCTCTTTCTCCACCTCTCATGCACATTGTATGTGGATGCTCAAGCTGTGTGTGTAAATCTACTCAGTTTGCCATGTTGAAACAGGGAATTAATTAAATCATTGCCTTGTTGGCTGAACTGGGATGGAAAGCAGGGGTTATACTCTATCCCCAACTCCACCACTAAGTTCTTTTTACTTTGTTTCCCTGTTACATGTGCTTTCTCCATTTATCTCCACTTGTTAAGCTCTAGAATAAGCATAATTATATCTAGTTGATGTAGTCTCAGGTAGAAGATGCTGGAAATACCAGTGCCTTCTTACAGTGAGCTTCACAGAATGTCAGGGATTGGAAGGGACCTCAAGAAATCATCTTGTCCAGTCCCCCTGATGGAGCAGGAACACCCAGACCAGGTCAGACAGGAAGGTGTCCAGGTGGGGTTTGAACATATCCAGAGTAGGAGACCCCACACCCTCTCTGGGCAGCCTGTGCCACTTGTTCTGTCACCCTCACCATGACGAAGTTTTCTCTTATATTTCTGTGGGACCTTCTGTGTTCCAGCTTGCACCCATTGCCACTTGTCCTATCATTGGAGCTTCTGATAGAGAGTGGGATGACTGGAAGTGTTTGAGAGATCTCCTGAATCAACATTTCCAGCAGCTTTTGCACTCATTGCTGTGTTTGGTGTTTTTCTTGCTCCACAGATCTTCCTCTGGATTCAGTGGATGGAGAAGCTGAGAACATCCTGAACACTGTAGCTCCTGCATTCACAAGTCCACTTCCATGACCAATATCCAAACACCTTTTCCTTTGAATACAAACTCTCAGACTTTTGGGTTGTTTTTTGGTGTTTTTTTTTTAAGAAAAAGATTTTGCTTATTTTTATGCAACACTTGTTCTTGCTCTATATTAAACTATTTTATCTGCATTGATATTATTTGTCTTGGAAGGGTTTATCTCCCTAAATCTAGAGGAAATAGAGGGATGCTGTGGTTACCAGCTCCATACTGGACCTTGTTTTGTGTTGACCATCACTTTCCTGGGAAATGGAGTATAGCTCTAGTTAGCTCCTGATGCAAACTGGCATGTTTTTCATCAAAGCAATTGATTAATTATCCTTGACCCTTAAGAAGAGGCTAAAGTTTTCCCTTCTAATTTTAAGTAAGAGGATGGAGGACATGTTTATCTCGCTGAAGTGCTAGAACTGAGTCATGTGTGAGCCAGAGGCTCACTGGAGGAACAGGAGATGATCTGGGAAGAGGCTGGCACAGCGTGCAGAACACGTTCCCATGGCAGTAGCATTCAGCAAAGAGGTGGGAAGTAAAAGCTCTCCTATTTTTACCTTTCTGTAAATTTTACAGAGCTCAGAGAATGGAACTCAGGTTGCAGAGAGAACTTCTGGCCCTTGAATTAGAAGTGGGACCTCCATCCAGAGGCATTACTGATTTTGTTCATCATGGCTTTAGCTGTTGGGTTCTACCCTCTGATTTTGTTTATATTTTTTTCTATCTACATGTATGAGTTTGTTCTTTTTCCCTGTAGCTCTTTAGCTCTAGTCAATAACGTTTGTTGAAATCCTCATATGTTTGTACTTGAACATAGAGAGCAGATGTTTTAAAGAATGCCCTGAGGACATTCTGGACAAACACTTTATCTATTTGATGCATCTGACCTCTCAGTGAAACCTCTAAACACCGTAATGGGCTTTTGTTGCTCTGTGAGAAATGCAGTTGGAATAACTGTGTGTGTGTGAGTTGAATACAAGCACATCAGATGGCTTTATCTTGTTGGTCTGATAAAGACATTTTGGGGTACTTTTGGGGCTTTTTCTACTTTCAGCAGAAATGTTTGAGCATATTTTTGGTTTTTTTTCCCTCAGTAAAATCATAGAATAATTTGGGTTGGAAGGGACCTTAAAGATCATCAAGTTCCAACCCACACAAGATGATAAATGTCATCTTCTGGTTGGTGGGCACTTTTTAGAACTGTAAATAGTTAATGACTATTCTTGTTTTCATCTCCAGTGTTACAGATTAAATACTTACATCTATCCACAGTTCCTGAGGAAGTAACTTTTTTTTCAAGCCACAGTTCCTGAAGAAACAACTTTTTATTTTTCAAGCCAACCTGAAAAGTTAGTGTTTGTCCCAACTCCTGTCCTAGCTGGGGGGGAGGCTTCTTCCTCTCTCTGCTCCTGGGAATGACATAAGGTAGGTTCCTTTTAAAAAGGAGAGGAATATGGTGCTTAAGGAGGGCTTGTTTTTAGAAACAGAGATGCTGTAGGCTGTAAGGTTTTTACATATTGAACATTTGTGAACCCTGAGATGCTTGTTGTGTTGGGGACAGTGTTGTCACCACGGGGTTGTTCATAACCTCCCAGATGGGTGGTGAAGACCCTATTCTTGAAGACATTCAAGGCCAGGCTTGCTGAGGCTCTGAGCACCCCGATCTAGTGCAGGATGACCCTGGTCACTGCAGGGGGGTGGGACTATATGGCCTTTGAAGGTCCCTTCCAACTATCCAATTCTATGATTCCCTCCAGTAGAAGAATGAGTGCCAGCATCCTTTGACCACAGCACTAGAACAGATGAGAAGATCTTGAATTTTCCTTGTTGGGAGATAGAAGAAAAAGCTGAAGGGGTGGGTTGAGGTGTGCTCTCCCAGGATGTCATTCTCCAGGACTATTCAACATTTCTGATAGCCTGGAGGTCCTACTGCTATTCTGCTTTCTCTTTATAAATAGCCACTGGCCCAAACCCTTGACCTTAAATTCTTTGCATTAATCTCCCCTGGCTGTGGCATGTGACACCTCCTAGCGAGGCCATATCAGCTGTGCTCCCCCAGATAGCTCCCAAACCTCTTGCTATGGAGAAGACTGGCTTGGTAAGAATGTGATGTTGGCATGCTGAGCCATTTGGAGTTTCTTTTTCAGAATGATGGGAGCAGTTGGGGGGTTGTCCCTGCTGTTGTACCCGCTTAACTTCTCTACCCTCTGCAAGTGTAGGGCAGTTAGAGTTACTCCACACCTTGACCCTACACATGTTCTCTTGCTGGGCTTCCAAAAATCATGGCTGAAAAAACCCAAACCCCCGCACCCCTCTCTGAACTGTCTGCCCTTGAGAAATGGGTGCTGCTCTTGGTTTCCATAGTAGCTGCTGGAAGATCTGAGCAGCTCAGAGAGGCTGATCGTGACCATAAACCTACAAGAATATGCGCAAAAATGCAGCAAAGTTGATTTGGAAAAAAAAAAAATTAAAATCTGCATTTTTATTAGATGACTCAAGGACTTGGCAAGTGTTTGTGGTGCTCAGGCAGTGGTTGCCAGAAGCTGTTACAGTCTGTCATCTTTGTTTGGTGACCTGTGATCTCGTGGCCATTTGTTTTATGGACAGATGTCCACCACAGGGTGAAGCTACTGCCATAGGAAGCCACAGCTTTGGCAGAGCTGGTAGAAAAATCCTTGGAGATTGGGCTTGGAGGCTTGGTTTTGTCAAGTTGTGTTGTCTGTGCTGGTTAGTCTTCAGATAACTGTTCCATGAGTGGTGGAACAGTGGCGAGATAGATACTAGTTTGGTGGTGAGATACTGGAACAGGTTGTCCAGAGTGTTTGTGACTTACCCCATCCAAGACTAGACTTGGAGCAACCTGGGCTGGTGGGAAATGTCCCTACCCAGGTCAGGGAGTGCTACTGGAAGGTCTTTGAGGTTTCTTCCAACCCAAGATATGATTCTGTGCCTGCTCTGAAGGAGCTGACATTTTGTCTGCTAATGTAGTTGTGCCTTCTTTTTTTTATTCACTATGGGATGAGACCTTCCATGGCTTTTATCCAAGGTGGATTCTTAATTATGCCTAATGAAAGAAATCACTGAATTTCCCTTCTTCTTCCTAGATTATGCAATGACCTGGAGGCAGTTGAAAGCTGAGTTACAGTCAGTGTCCTCGCCTGGTTTTTCTGCAGCTTTCAGTAGGTCACAAAGCTCCTTCTCGACAAAGGTCTCCCTGGGGCCCCCACTGTGGAGATGGGACTTCTCCTTCTGTGCCTTTATCACTCTCAGGCACACTGTGTGCTGCCAGAGCCCTGATCTGTGCTCCTGTTCCCCCAACACCAGATAAACCCAAGTGTTCTGGAACCATTTCTGGGTTCTCCCAACTGTGGGGGGGTTGCTCTGACCTCAGGCTGCCATCCTGCCCCATCACAGCATGAAGGAACAGTCACCCCACTGTCACCCCTCAGCTCAGGGCAGGGTGCTGGGTCATTGCTCCTCGCAGAACCTCTATTGTGGGTGCCAAGAGCTTCCATGCTTCAAATACCTTGGGCTTAAATGGTGGCCAAATGGCTTCTGCATCAAAGGGGACATAAGCTTTGAGGAGGAAGTGTGGGACAGCCCCAAAGTTTGGAGTCATGGTGGGGTCAGGTCTGATTCCCTCGTGTTCTTGTTCACCACAACAAATTTGTGAAGAGCAGTTTACTAAAAGCAACCTTGGAAATTGATTGTTTGGGGAGCTGAGTTATAATGGTGTGCCTGCCTCACATCAGCAGTGTTTTTATTTTACTTTAATGGAGGTTTCAAGGCTCTTCAGTGCTTTGCTAAAAATATTTTGCTTCAGAACCAGAGGATGTGAAGGACTAAAAATGCGTGTTTGCAGCTGAGCAGCTCCACAAGATGTGAGATAAAAGAAATGGGAAACAAAACCTGATTTGCATCAGCAGAAGGGAAGACCTTGTGCAAAGTTTCAAGCTGAGACAAACCCCAAGGGACAGCACCTCCAGGGAGGTGAAGATTGGTTTGTGGGCTCAGAGTTCACAAATGCTCTGCAGTAAGGGACCAAGTGTTGGTGTCACCTGAAGGTCCAGGCTTGGTCTCTGTCATCATCTTGGCCATTCTAGCCTCAGCAGCAATGTCCTCCTCACCCTCCACTTCAGCCTTTGTGGGGCTTTGCAGTGTCTCAGAGCAGACAATACGTGACCAAGTGCTTCTGGCTTTTTCAGGGTGTCACCCAAAGCAGCTGTGAGTTGGCTGGTGTCCCCCCACTGCCCCTCCCTCCTTCCAGAACTAGGACATCTAAATTTAACCTGCTATCAACAGATGAGGCTGGAGAGTTTCCACTGTGGAAAGGAATCCCACTTGGAACCTCTCCTCTCCTCTGCTCACCCTCTGTCCTTCCACATTCCTTTCCTCGAGCTGTAACCTCCTGTATGTTTCATTCTTCCCCTTCTCCTGAGATGTTTGTGTCACTGCTGGGCACTGGTGGAGCTTCACTATGTGGCTGTTGGTGTTTTATGTGGATCTCCCAGTACCTTAAGGAGCTACAGGAGTGCNCAGGGGGTACTTGTGGAACTTCTCCACTACATGGCTGTTGGTGTTTTATGTGGACCTCCCAGTATCTTAAGGAGCTACAGGAATGCTGGGGAAGGGCTTTTGCCAGGGCATGGAGTGACAGGATCAGGGGCAATGGGTTGAAACTAGATGATACGTTAGGGAGAAGTTCTTCCCCATAAGGGTGGTGGCACAGGTTGCCCAGAGATGTGGGTTAAGGCCATATCATTGGAGACATTCAAGACCAGGCTTGGTGAGGCTCTGAGCAACCTGATCTAGTGCAAGATGTCCCTGTCACTGCAGGAGGGTTGGACTAGATGGTCTTTGAAGGTCCCTTCCAGCCCACATCTTGGTGGCCTGTGCATGCTGATGCCTAATCTCATGTTGAAGGTTCTAATGGGCTTGTGATGCCTCTTGTTTGCTCAGGGCAGGATCCAAGGAAATGTGGCAAAGGGACCACATCAGTCTAAGATGCTTCTTGTAGGGGGTGGGAAAGCCCTGAGCATGATGTGGCTCCTCCAGTACCACTGGGCAGGAGGGGCCAGGGGCTCTGGGTGGGAGATGGTGGAGCAGAATTATCTCTTATCAGGCAAAACTTTTGCTGCTCTTTGTGGAAGCCTCAGTGCTGCTTTGCAGGTTCAATCTAAGAACAGCAAAACCACTGAAGCAACCTCTGCTCTGAAAATAATTTTGGGTTTCCTTTTCTGGGAAACAACAAAACCTGAACGTGATTTTTAAAAATTAAATTAAGTCAACATGATGTTTAAAAACCAGTTCTACTCTGCAGCAGCTTTTAACCCCTTGTTTCCCCAGGTCTTGAAAGGAGAGGGCTGAGCCCCTGCCTCTCCCAGATGTGTTTAGAGCCAACATCTGATCAAGCTTTTGCTAAATAAGCCAGCAGCATCAGGAAACCCAACTATGTGGAAGTTCAGCAGCACAAACCTCCACAATCAGATGCAGCACAAGAGCTGACACAGAAAGGAAAAGCCCTGGTGGTAAATAAGGTGTTATCACCACTTTGAAATGTGGGTGTAGAGGTGGTGGTGGCCTCTTGTGTGAAAACAGCCACAGCCCAAACAACTCCAGGCAGACACTTTTGAAAACTTCATTTTATTTCTCTCTCTGTTATAAAAGCAAGGATTGGGGTTTGTTTCTTTTTTTTTTTTTTAATTTTTGTATGGTTTTTAATTTTTTTTTCATTTATTTTTTTCTTTATTTTTTGTAACATCTCTGTAAGTGTCCAGACTCAGTACATCTTAGTTTTATTTTCACAGTATCTCTTCAAGACCAAGGACGGTTCTTATTGCTGTGCTGGGAGCCATGGCTGGGGGAGGAGAAGGTGGTGGTAGGGCTGGGGGAACCCTCCCTGTACCCCTTTTACCCTCCCCCCCCCCATAATTCCCCACCGTTGGACCCAACCTTCTCCCCCCCACATTGACTCAACAGGTCTCCCCCTCCCCAAAACTGTTTAATCTCTCTATTGACTCTCCCAGAGGCCATCTCAAGAGTAGAAAAGGAGAACCAAAGGGCCTGTGATGTTCTCAGCATGTTGACCAAGCTCTATGGCATGTGCCAACTCCTTCCCAGTGGTTACTTGGGGCAAGAGAGTAGAGGTGAGGATTTCATCCCACTGCACCACTGTAGGATTCTGAGAGGGATGCTCAGGCTGTGTTCTCATCTCCTGTGTTGATTTGGGGCCATAAAGGGATAAAGAGTGGGGTTGAGACATCAGAAGGTGCCACATCACCTTCCCTGTGTCTCCTTTGTGCAATCCCAGTTCTTCACAAAGCTGCCAGAGAAGGAGCTTTATTTGCTTCTACTCATTAACCACCTTATTCAAAGCAGGATGTCCCAAGGTTCCCAGACATTTAAGTCCCCTTTGGGGATCCATCAATCCTTGTTCAATCCAGTGATGTCTGTAGCACCCATTACCTCCAACCACCATTCCAGACAACCTGTCCCCACTGTTTTTCTACCAAAGCAGCATTGGGAAAGACCCAAAAAAAAGCCCCTATAATTTTTAATCACATGAAAGAGGCAACATCACCCCTCTGGGCTGTGTCCAGTGATGCAAATGGTGGTGGAGGGGCACATTTTCAACCCAGGCATGTGAGGAAGGCATTTTTTTGGGAGAAGTCCATGCAGAGATGGCCTCATGTAAAGTTGGAATCCAGCTGGGTCCTTTCAGTGCAATGGGACAAGTTAGCCTGGAGGTGACACCAAATTGCATGTGCATCCAGTCTGCCAGGTGGAGAGGGAGTGGGAGGGATGGGATTTACTGAGAGATAAAGTCCAACATGGAGCTAAGTGGAAAAGGATGTGGGTGTTCCCTGAATGTGGTGGGGTTTGTTTTATCTAGTTTTTTTTTTTTGGTGACCAAGAAGAAATCTTTCCTTGGAATTCCTTCGTGCAGCTAATTAAGACAAATGGGTTTGATTCCTTCAGCCCATCGGTGAGAACTGGGAGTGCTCAGAACCTGGAGACAAGGTCAAAACCAGGCAAGAAAAACCCACCACGGGGCTGCCCAGGAGTGCACCCAAGTGCTAGCTGAGATGTCTACCAGTGCTACCAGCAATTCATCTACAGTTGTACTCTTCTGCCTGTATTGCCTAGGAGAAAATGCAGACAAGTGCCAGCAGAGCCATCTTTAGGATCTGAATCCAGGTGGGAAAATTGAGTTTTAATTCAGAGAGTGACTGTGCAAGTCAAAGTCTCCCAAGCTTCATCCTTTATAGCCCCAAAGCCTAGATTTAGGTATTTTTTGGCTCCTGGATTTGAGTTTGATCCAGTCCATTTGTTGTTCTCGAGCTTCTACTCATGCTGGACTTCCCACCTCAAAGATGGAGAGAGCATTTCTGTGGCCCAGCATCTCAGAGGATATCAGGCTTGCCAGGAAACAGAAGTTTGGGGTGCAGGGACCCCAGATTTGCTGGTCTGAGGCTGTTGAGAAAGGTCTCCAGGCAGGTGGTGGTCTTCATCCTGCTGCTGAAGTAGGTGGTGTGTGGCTTTGGAGAAGTAAGGAAGGAGAACTTCTTGCTGGTAACATCCACATTGGAAGGTAAGGATGGGGGATAGCAGCGAGTTGGTGCATCTCAGAGGGGAGAGCTTTTTGAGCAGCATGTTTTGGGGTTGGGAGACCTTTTGGGACCAGCTGAGCAGTCCCTCTTCTCAGTCCCATCTTCCTGAGGTGAAGTTTTAGCAAGAGGAAGAAACATTATCTGGGGGAAGGAGCTGCTGAGGGAAAGGGAAGTGATCTGGAGTGAGAGAGCAAACCCTCTGCTCCCTGTCTCCTGCCCTGTCCTCCAGATGCCACCTCTGTTGCAGAACTTCCTCTGCCTGCAAACCCCTCCCACCCAAACGGCTTCCTCTGCTGAAGTGCAGCTGGTTATCTCTGAAGCCATCTGGCCCTTATTCAACCCTAGATGTTCCACCTAACCCACCCTCTTGACTGGAGGTCCTACTCCCATGGCTTGGGTGTCATCATGCTGTCACCTTCTTGGGCATCACATAGATGTTTTATGTCATCGTGGTACCGTGATCCTGTCTCTGCCCCATTCCTGACAGTCACATCATTGTGAGGTCATTTGGAAGAAAATTATTAGCCCCAAATGTGATCTCTTTTATCATGGGAAGGAGAGTTTTTTCCATAACTTTTGCTCCTGGTGTTTGCTAGGGAAGGGTGGGTGCCTGTTTGTTTTTCACACATGGCTGTTCCTGAATTATGGATAGTGCTGGGCAGACCTGGGAGATAAAGATCTGCCCTGGCTTAGACCCACACATCTCCAATGACTTCAGAAGGATCCCTTTTATCTCCTGCTCTTCTCACAGCACCATCATTAGGATTTCACAGGAAAGCAGGGCAACTGAGCTTCACCCTACAGCAGCCAGAGCACAAGCCCTTGGCTCTTAGGCCAGGAGAAGGTGGGATTGTGGGCTAGCTGGACAAAACCCCACATCCTAAAGACAAATCAAGTGGGACATTCCCCCCTTCTTCATTAATGTTGACTCCCAGGGTCCCAATTCCAGCTGTGGGATCACCCTGTGTTATAGGATGGAGACTGAGATCAGCAAATGTGAGCAACACAAGTTTTCCAGTTGCCCTTTAGGAGGTGGCCTCATAGCTCCCACTCCAAAGACATCCCACAGGGGGGTAGTTCCTTGCATTGCTTTGAGATGGAGATCATTTTCATGCTCCCTTCTTCCAGGAAGACTTTTTACTAATTCCATGCCCTTTTCACCCATCAACCTGTGACATGCTGGCAATCCATTCCTTATTCCCAAACTTTCTCCTCCCCCCCCCAAAAAAATAATCTGTAGAAAGGACATTCTGCCTGGTGGTGGTTTTGTTGGTGATGGTGGTTGGTTTTTGTTTTTTTTTTTCTCTTTCAAACGTAGCTTTAAGGCAAAAGTTTGGCAATGCAAAGCAAAGTCTACATAAGGCCGCATGACTTGGATTTGCAACTCAGAACCTTACAGCTTAAAAAAAAAAAGATTCATAAATCCTTATCTTAAATAGTTTGACTTTTTGCTCCAGGAAATTGTTTTGTTTTCAACCAAAAAGGAAAAAAAAAAAAATTTAAATCCCAAATAAAATGTTCTTCTTGTTCTGGGCAGTCTGGACAAGCTAATGGGACTGAAGTTCATAAAGTAATTAAAGTAGGGAAGAAAAAAGAAAAAAAGCTCTCAGGGTAGACATCAGTGTTAGCTTCTTCCCTTAGGAATCCAGTGATGAGATAAACCCCACAAAGAGGTCTCCTCTTTAGCTTTAGCACAGTGAAATCCGTCCCAATGGGAGAAGGTAGAATGGTTGCATCTGTTGAATGAATACAAAGTGCATTTTTGATTTTGCTCACATTTATATACGTGTGTCTTCCTAATTAACCTAAGTGATTGTTTTGCTCTCCCTTTTTGGTGCCCAGGATGCCGGGGTTTCCTATTGTCGATGTTTTGGGGGTATCACCACCAGTGGTGGTCCATCCTTTGGCCTCCACATGAGTACCTGAGCATCGTTGGCGTTGGGTTTGACAAGGGCACTGGGTGGTATTGGCTCATTCTTGCTGAGGACCTGGGGCTGCTCTTGGGCAGAGGGTTCCTGCAGCTTGGCACGCTGCCCCAAGGGCCTGCTGGGGTTCACCTCGATGCCCAGCCTCATGCGCCACTTGATAGTCTGCAAGGTCACCATTTCATTGGTGGCCGTGTTGGTTGCCACCAGCCAGGTGGTGAAGCTCTGATCCCGGTGGATGCTCGTCAGTTTGGCCACGTTGCTCTCACTGACAGGCACTGCCCACGTCACGCTGGGGTAGAAGTTGTCATTCATGCTGATGTTGAACTTGGACTCCTTCTTGGTGGGACCCACGATGGTGCAGGTTTCCGTGGTGTTGCCGTACCAGGGGTAGTTCACTCCATCCGAGTCACTGATGGCCTGGATTTTACCTTCCAGTAGATCTGGGAGCTCCCAACTTGACCTGCCATAATCAATAACAAGTTATGGACAATGCCTTAAAGAATTAGAAGAAAAACATGCTGAACTTTGAGGAAGGGGCTGAGAAGACATTATCCCCTTTAACTTCTATTCTTAAAAATCTCATTCCTACCATTACAACTTGACCTGCCATAATCAACAAGTTATGGACAATGCCTTAAAGAATTAGAAGAAAAACATGCTGAACTTTGAGGAAGGAGCTGAGAAGACATTACCCCTTTTAACTTCTATCCTTAACTTCTACCCTCCTGAAAAAGCTCATCACTACCATTACAACTTGACCTGCCATAATCAGCAACAAGTTATGGACAATGCCTTAAAGAATTAGTTGAAAACCACACTGAACTTTGAGGGAGGAACTGAAAAGACATTACCCCTCTAACTTCTAGTGGAATCTGTGGCTTTTCAGCTGTGTCATAATCGACAGCAAGTTATGGACAATGCCTTAAAGAATTAGATGAAAAACCTGCTGAACTTTGAGGAGGGAGCTGAGAAGACATTAGGGTGGTGAGACACTGGAAGAGGTTGCCCAGAGAGGTTGTGGGTGCCCCTTCAACCCCTGGAGATGTTTAAGCCCAGGCTGGATGATGCATTGAGCAACCTGATCTAGTGGGATGTGTCCCTACCCATGGTGGGTGTCTGGAACTAGATGATCTTAAAGGTCCCTTCCAACCCAAACTATTCTATGAGATTCTTGCAGCTACCAGGGGTGGTTTCTACATCATACATAGCATTAAAGTGAGGTTGCAAAGGGCAGGCTCTCAGAAAAGTAGCCTGATCTCAGGAAAGCAGTCTCTGCCTATGGCAGGGGGGTTGGAACTTGCTGATCTTTAAAGTCCCTTCCATTCCAAACTATTCTATGATTCTATGAGAAGGTCTGTTGGAGAAAATTCAACATTGGATGTGTTTTCTTGCAGCTCCCTGGTTGCTGGAGGACAACTGAGTGCAAGGACTCTCTCCAACCCCATGTTGGCTTGTGCTGGTGAGCACAGGGCTCAGGGCTGAATTCCTCAACAGCAGAGCAGTGTTGGCAGAAGGAGCAAGTTCAGAGAAGAGGAGACACAAGTCCCTGAGCAGTGGAAGATGAAGGACTCAAGTGGAGCATAAAGCTTCCCTGTTGACAGCAATCCAAAGGTTCCCACTGCCTTCTTCTTTTCTTTTCAGCTCATTTTCCCTCAGGATAATCTGATGTCCCTCCCTGCTGTCTGCCTGGCGCTGGGAGTGTAACCCATCCTTCTCCAGCTCCTGGAA
Organism: Turnix velox; assembly: GCA_013400935.1. Classification (NCBI taxonomy): domain Eukaryota; kingdom Metazoa; phylum Chordata; class Aves; order Charadriiformes; family Turnicidae; genus Turnix; species Turnix velox. The sequence continues at coordinate 48,629 of VZTY01034805.1, forward strand.
GGTCCCAGTTCAAAGACTGGGCACCAGGCTGGGTCTGGGGATGGTGTTACAGTAACCAGAGACACCGAGGTCAAACAGCCTCTCAAACTGCCTGTGTGCAGGGCTGGCAGCACTGATGGCAATGACCTTTCCATCCTCCTCATCTTCTAGCAAGAAAGTAAGTGAAAATGGTCCCCCTGTCACCTTGCCATGCTGATAAACAACTTGGGGTTTTGGTTAAGTTTTGCTTTTTTTTTCTTTTTTAATTAATTTTAAGATTAGATTTGCCAGTGGAAGCAAAGTGCTGTTGAATGCCTCGGGAAACAGAGAGTATTTGCAGAGTAAAGGGAGCAGGATGAGCTCAGCCACAGACCACGTGCTCAGAGCAGGTATTTTAAGGACATTCTTTGCAAAACCAGGAGCTTCTGAAGTACCTTCTGCTTAAAATTCCACCCTCCCTGCCAGCCAGAGACCGTGTCCCTGCTGTTGAAGCAGCAGAAGGGGCAGTGTGACCCCTTAGCTCCCTCCAGCCCTGTGACTGAAGGCTAAGCTGGGGGACCCAGCTTATTTTGGGAGGGAGACAGAGATGACACGAAGGGGGGGACTCATCAGAGGAACTCCCCAAGCCTTTAAGAAGTCCAGTGCTGAGGTTTAAAATAGCCCCTGAAGCAATGCAGGGGGTGCAGGCAGGCAGGGGGGGGACACAGACATGTCAGGCTGTGACGTAGTTCTGGGATGAGCTTCTCCTTTCCTCTGGCAAGGAATAATGTGACCAACTCACAAGGCTGTTCTGATTGTTAATTAGTTAATGACCGTGAAGCACCTCCATGTTTGGAACCACTTGATCATGCAGTAGTTAGCTGTAAATGCCTGGCTGGAGCTAGAAGATGCTGGAGGGAAGTGGGTTTAAATAGCTATTTTTCTTTTCTTTTTTTTCTTATTTTTATGTGAGTTGGGGATGTCCAGACAAAAAGTCTGCCCTGGGCAGGGGTTTGCATCATGTTGGTTTGCAGGTTGGATGGCCTGATAGGAACACAGAAGGTCAAGGACAAGGCAAGATGCTCTAAGGATGCTCAGAGGGATGCAGGAATGCTTCAAGCAGCAGCCAGGGGTTAATTTTTTTT
>VZTY01034817.1:0-15573 GCA_013400935.1 Turnix velox
TCGAACCCAACCAAGACTTCAGGTTGAAGTTCTCTCATCACACCTATAGGGTTTGGATTTATTTGCTCAGGAACCAGATATTTTCTCAGAAAAGCAGGATGAGACATCCGGCATGGCTTGAAAAGCACACAAGAGGACTGTGAAGTTCACATGAACCTTCAAACATGCAACAGCCACATCAGAGCAGATTCCCACCTTCCCTGCTCCAGCTCCCTACCCACAGCTGAAGAACAGCAAGATGAAGGTGACACCAAGTTTTTGGGGTTTTTTTGCACCTTAGTTGACAAAGGGGATTCATCCATTCCCAGAAGAGCAACTCACCACCTCCTCAAAGATTTGAGGCACCCAGTTTTGGGGTTTTTTGCACCTTAGTTGACAAAGGGGTTTCAGCCTCCCCCAAAAGAGCAACTCATCACCTCCTCAGAGGTCTGAGGCACCCACTTTTGGGGTTTTTTTTGCACCTTAGTTGACAAAAGGGAGTCAGCCTCCCCCTGAAGAGCAACTCAGCACCTCCTCAAAGGCACCCACCAGCACAAAAACAACCTCCTCCCAAGGACAAGGAGCAATGGCATCACCTTAATGTCCCCAAGGACACTACTACTCCAAGGGATGATTCTGTGCTTTAATGTTTTAGAGGTGATGGATTTCAAGAGGGTACAAGAGGTCCTGTACATACATACACACCAGGTGGAGTTAAAGCTCATGTATTTCAACAATTACTCATGTTCAAAAAAAAAAAAAAAAACAAAAAAAAACCCCACACCAAGTCTTACAACAACAAAAAAGTGAACAAAATCCAAGGCCACAGGTAGAGAGAGGTATGTTTTAAGGCCCACAGGTCACACAGAAATCAGAACCAGCAGTGGTGCAACATGAACTTTATCCTCAATGAGATAAGAGGTTAAAAGCTCTTTGTTACCTCAGGAGCAGGATTGTTCTACAGAGATTTAAATTTCCAAATGAACACAAGGAAAGAGAAACCAGCGTCCTAGAGTGTGCCCCTTTGGTCCCCAAATTCTCCTTCCAGTTGCTGGGTTAAAAGAGAATAAAATGTCCTTTGGTCCTCAAGTTCTCCTTCCAGTCACTGAGCTAAAAAGAGAAAGTTTTGGGGTTTTTTTTTAACTCAGAACTTCAGGCAAGAAAGATTCAAGGCTTTTCAACTGGATGCAGTGAACTGAGGAGTGGCAATATCTGAAAAGAAAAAGCCACAGAGTTTTGGTGTATTTTACACACACAGGAAAACTGTCACAGAGTTTTGGGGTGTTTTGCACACACAGGAAAAGAAAATTGTCGCAGAGTTTGGTGTGTTTTACACACACAGCAAAAGAAAATTGTCACAGAATTGGTGTATTTTATACATACAGGCAACATGAAGCTCCTTGAGGTTGACAAAACCCTGCTAACTCAAAAAACCCCAAGAAAAAAACAATACTGTGAAGGTTATGAAAGTAAAATTAGTGTCATTAAACACATGATGCTGTTTGTTCTTTGTAGTTCTTCAGGTCCAGATATGATTTTTCATCTTGATTCCAACATGGGTTGAAGCAAGAAATGGGAGTTTAGAAAAGATGGAAGTTGCCAGATCAGGAACTCACTTTGATGTTTGAGTGTGGAACATCTTGGATTGGGAGCAGACAAAGCCACTGTAACCATGAGAACCTACACTGTGGGGGGATCTGATACCCTGGGTGACTTTTCATTTTATTTTTTCTTCAAGTTTTGCTGCCTGTGCTTGGTTTGAGAAGGGCGTTTTTCATTTGCACCTCATGCTGTCCCAATTAAAAGTTACAAAACAGCCATGAAAAGGGTAACAAAGATGTTCAGCTGAAACTTTTTGTCCCAAGACTGTCACATACTGAGGTGGCCACAGTGGCAGGAAAAAAAACATGGTGTTTCATTCATTTAGTTGGCACTGGAAATGGTCTTTTTTTTCCCCCCTCCTTTTCTCTCTCCAATTGCCCTTCTTACGAAAGAAGTTGTTGTCATTTCAGGTTATTTTGCCCTAAAATGACCTGCCAAGAGGTACAAAATGTGCTGCACTCAGCATTTTTTCACTGCTCACCTTTGCTCCAGCACTTAGGAGATGAGAATCCTTTAGTGTCCCCTTAATTGAAGGCTCAGGGGGGACCCCAGAGGAGCTTCTCAGTACCTGAATGGGGTACAGAAAGGCTGGGGGAGGACTTTTTCATAGGGTCCAGAATGTCAGGACTAGAATTATGTTTTTTAAATTGGAAGAAGGAAGATTTAGGCTGGAGAGAAGAAAGAAATTCTTTGCTGTGAGGGTGGTGAGACAGTGGAAGAGGTTGCCCAGAGAGGTTGTGGATGCCCCCTCAATCCCTGGAGGTGTTTAAGGCCAGGCTGGATGAGACACTGAGCAACCTGGAGTAGTGGGAGGCTCAAGATATAAATATCATTAAAAACATCTTTGGATATTGTAGTGCTTTACAGGCAGATTTAGGATTTTTTTTCCCCCCCCCACTTCTCCTCTCCTCACTGTTAAATTTTGCTTTAAAATAGTACGAAACTGATGGTTAAAGTGGTCAAACATTCTGAGGCACAGAGGAAAAAGGTGCATAAAACCCCTTGAGTTAAGACCATGCCCCAAATCATTTAGAAGTTAATTCCCTGCATGCCAAGAGGCCAGGAAAAAACATAGTTCAAATTCCTCACAGAAAAAATAAAAACACCAAAAAAAACCCCAAAAAGGGTAACATTAAGAAGAACATAAAACACCAGCAGAGGTAACACCTGAAAGAGGTACAACAGACACATCCTGGTATTAAAACAGCCACTGCAGGACAGAGACAGAGACAATTTAGGACCATCCTAATGAAATAGAGATAATTTAGGACCATCCTGATGAAACAGACAGAGACAACTTAGGACCATCCTTTTCTGCAGTGTGAGTGGTCCTGAGAGGTCCCACAGCCCTCCACATCCACTCTAATTAACACAACTATTTAATAAATAACCATTTCACCCCCAAACCCCACTTTTCGCCTAATAGCAACATATTCTGCATCACAGAAACATCTCCAAAGCCCTATCTGTAACTTGTTATTCAGGGAGATGGGGGAGTTGAGGGAGGAACCCACCTCATCAAGAGATCTTTTCTTTCCCCCCCTCCCATTTGCCATCAGAAGTCTTTTACCACACAAAGACTATGACAACAATTCACAAGGATTTAGTTTCAGAGTGAGACAGAGGAGGGAGAAGGAAGAGCAGAGAGTGACAGTGGACAGGACAATCTTTGGAGAAGAAAGTCAAGTTTCAGCTCCTGATGAGTGTCAAGAATTCCTCCCGGGTCTTTGGATCTTCTCGGAATACCCCCAACATTGTGCTGGTGACTGTTTTACTGTTCATTTTCTGTACCCCACGCATCACCATGCACATGTGCCTGGAAGAAATGAGAGGGGAGTCAATAAATCAGACAAGACAGACTCAAAAGAAAGAAGGAATCCCCCAAAGAGAGATTTTTCTCACACCACCATGGCTGAGGGACAAAAACCCTACACCCAGAACAACCACCAGCAGCACCTCAACTGTCCTCCATGGGAAAGAAAGTCAAATATTCAGCTTGAGGTTTGCCTTTTCTCCTCACATCTGAAGAAAATCCCACCTTTCCAAGGTACATTGTGATCCCAGGGATGTTCCTGTTCCTTGAGGAGAGCAGAGCTTTGGTGGGGTTGAGCAAGCAGAAGGTGCACCAAGGTAGAGCGAAGACCTGGTGCAGCTCTAAGAGCTACCAACACACAAGTGCCACACACCTACCAGTGGACAAGGCAGGAACTTGATGGCTCCAACCCATCAAGCTGTGTGGCTGGACAGGCAAGGAGCTGATCTTTGCCTCATAAACAAGTAGGGCCACAGCCAAAAAGACCGAGCCTCACAAGGAGAGCCTCATACACACCACTACAAGGAGATCCCCACACCCCAACCACAAGGGGATCCCCCTCAACACACACCATCACAAGGGGATTCCCCACATATCTCTCCACAAGGAGATACCCCCCAACATACACCACAACAAGGGGATCCTCCCTCCCTCCCTGCAAGGGCATCCCCCCTGCCCCACAACATCATGACAAGGGGATCCCCAACACACACACCATGACAAGGAGATCCCTCCCACACCACCACAAGGAGACCCCACAAACATCACAACAAAGAGATCCCCAATATGACAAGGAGATCCCCCCCACACGCACCACAACAAGGGGATTCCCCCACCACAAGGAGACCCCATAAAGCCCACAGGCCAGCCCAGAAGATGAGAGAGGAACTCACGTGGCTTCAATGACCACCCCAACTCCTGCAGGCTGTAAGGCTTCTGTGATGGCTATTGCAATCTGTTTGGTAAGGCGTTCCTGCACTGAAAAAAGGACAACAGGGAGGTTGTTTAAGGTTCAATGCAACCAACACCAGTGATTTCTTCACACCATGTGGCACCTTCACCTACAAGCCAGCCTGTTCCTCACCACCCACACTCCAATCCACTCTTCACCAAGGAATTCAATCAATACCAGAAAACATGATGTTTTATGTCCTGGAATAGACCTTTCATTAGCCTGCTTTGTATTAGGAGGAAGTGCATTGCTGGGATTCCCTGGGATTGCTGGGATTCACTGTAACTCAGAGCATTCCATGATTCTACTCCATGTGAGGTCTCCTGCCATTGGCCTTGACCTTCATGGACAGGCTCAGGGAATCTCTGGGGCTCCCTTCATCCTCTTCTTGCCCAACAGTCCCATCCAAATCCTTTAAAATGTGGAGCAGTGAGCCAACTGCACCCCATAGGGAAGAACTTCATCCTTCCAACCTTATGATTCCAAGCTCTACCTTGTCCTTGGGGTCAGCCTGGATGTGCAGCTCAAGCACATCCAAGGCCAGGCTTGCTGAGGCTCTGAACCTCATCTAGTGCAGGATGTCCCTATCACTGCAGGAGGTGGCACCTGATGGCCTTGGAAGGTCTTTCCCAACTCAGTGCATTCCATGATTCTATTTCATGTGAGGTCTCCTGCCATTGCCCTTGGTGTATGTTGGCCTGTGTTCCCAGGAGAGCAGAAGGTGCTGAACCTCAGCCTCTATTTTTATTTGTTCAAGCTGATGGACACTGATAAGGTGGGACTTGCATCATCTTACAGGACATCTGCCTCACTTGGCTTGAACTCATTCTTATGATGCAACTTGTGGGACTTAAAGGTGGCTGTGGAGAACAAGGGCTTTGTGATAGGTTGGATGAGTTCAGGGAATCTCTGAGGCTGCCTTCATCCTGTTGACCCCAAATAATCCCATTTACCACCTCCAACATGTAGCAGTGAGCCAAGTGCACCTCATGGGGAGATGCTTTATCTCACAGTGATAACAACCTGCATTTCCTATTGTGCCCTTCCATCTTCTTCCCTCTCTATTTTATTTCAGTTTTTATTTATCCACTGGCTTTACTGTTGCTTTATTCATTCCCCGCTCACAATTACTCTTCTTTGAGGAAGTGAGGATTAAAAAAAGGAAAAGAGAACAAATTCAGAGTGCCTATTTTCCTGCAATGCCTGACTTCCCGCAGCTCTAACCATTAGGTGTCAGACTGGTCACTAAGACTTCTGTCACCAAAAACAGGTCAAATTGGGCTGGAGGAGGAAGAGGAGAGCAGGCAGAACCCAACCTAAGATCCTGCTGCTTCTTGTGGGTAGCAACAGGCAGTTCATTACACAGCAGCTCTCACCTCATCTCTTCAGAGAAGAATCCTTGAACACCTCTCTAAGTCATCTATAAGGCAGCCCATCTCCATCAGCATCCAACTAGTTTAGTTAATCCTGGAAGTGATATCTTCGAGCACATTTATCCCATAAATCAGTTACCACCTACATCTATTTTCCCCTTTTGCTCCTCACTTGGAAACACAGGGGCAAAGATGACATGAGAAACACTTGGTGAAGGACACAGTGGTTTTCTTCACACTAAAATCCCCACAGCCAAAAAGCCCACCTAGAGCAACCAAGCAAGCTGGCAAAGGAGATCACAGAAAAGAAGTCAACTATCTACCTTGTAATCTTCTACTGTAGATTTCCACGATCCTAAAGAAGGAAGGAAAAGACAGTGTTATTCTTGTCTTACCATTATCTGAGCTTCACAGTTCGATTTACAGAATCAAATGGTTGGGAGGGACCTTTAAAGATCATACAGTGCCACCCCCTGCAGTGACAGGGACATACTGCACTACATCAGGTTGCTCAGAGCATCAGCAAACCTCACCTTGGATGTCTCCAGGTTTGATGGAGCTTCCACCACCTCTCTGGGCAACCTCTTCCAGTGTCTCTCCACCCTCAAGGGGAAGAACTTCTTCCTCACATCTCATCTAACTCTGCCCTGCTCTAGTTTCAAGCCATTGTCCCTCACCCTGTGGCTCCATGCCCTGGCAACTTGTCCCACCACCCATCTGCATCACACACTTGCAAGGGAATCCATTGGGCCAAGGTTCCCTGAGAGCTAATCCTCCAAGCCTCCTTTTTGCTTGGATAGAAACCAAATGCTGCTTTAAGGAGAATTCAGAGTGGGATTCCCCAGGAGGACACTGAAATTAAGCAAGAGCTGGTTTGCATGCTTGCATTTAACCACAAATTTAGCTGAGGACAATGAGACTGAATTGTTTTGATTTAAAACAGATGCTCTCCCCATCCATATATCACATCTGGGTGCTGGGATCACCTTAATGCCCTCCCTCCTAATTTGTGGGGCAATGCAATAGCACCATCATTTATAACAGGATTAAAACATACAAATTTGTTTAAGAGAAGGCTTCTAAATGCTCTTTAACTCAATTGGTTCTTCACACCAACCTCAAATGCTTAATTACACATCAAGTGGCCACTGAAAGAAGTTCCAGAAAGCTTCAATGCTGCTCTGGTCAGAGTAGGAAGAAAAAAAACAAAAAAAGCCAGACAGTGTCTGGCAGCCTGAGGCATTAACTACAAGAAACATTTGTGACAGTGAGACTGCCCTGCTGTTTTGGAGAGAGAATTATATGCAGAAAACTCCCCTCCAGAAATTAAATGCTTGTGTTACAGCTGCCCTAAAGAAAGCCATGTAACATTTAGATCAATTAGATGGATGGGAAACAAGAAGATCCTCAGAGGACTTCTCTGCATGCAACACCAGCATAAAAATCCCTGAGTATTTTTATGTAAAAAAAAAAATAAAAATCCAGCTCTTTGCATTAGTATTTTCAAGCCTGAGCTTAGAAAACCAAAGAAAGATGTTTGTTTACTGAATACAGGTCATCCCCAGCAACACAAAGTGGCCATATTAGACTAATCCTATTAGGATAGATTATGCCCAGCCTCACAAATCTTTGTTTGAACACTGGCTGCATTATGGAAAGGGAAGCAATATTTGGCCCAACAGTCTCAAAAAAGCAGATGAGGACTGAGAACATTTTGTTATACAAGAACCTAATCTTTTCATTACTGCAGTAGATGGGACTTTCACCCTAACCTGAAAAAGAGGCAAGATTTAACCTTCCAGCCAAGCACAAGAAATCTTGTGTGTACTCAAGAATGTTTTAGGCTGAGAACAAGCAGTAGGAAAATTGCACACTTGCAGCTACTTGAATTAAAAACCAAAAATGGGTTTGAGCTCCTTTTTCTAACTGCAATTGGGACGTAACCAGAGAAAGCACAAACCCACTGATGCATGTTTCACGTGTGATCCCAAATCCTGCACTTGAGCCCTGCAGAAATGAAGCCAGGTGCTCAAAACTGCCTCTCAGGGAAGGATGTTCACCCTCAAATCCAACTCAAAAAACCCAGAACCTCAGTGTTTACAAGACCCAGCCACAGAATGTGAGGGGTTGGGAAGGGACCTGGAGAAATCATCTAGTCCCATCCCCCTGCTGGAGAAGGAACACCCAGATCAGGTCCCACAGGAAGGTGTCCAGGTGGGGTTTGAATGTCTCCAGAGAAGAAGACCCCACACTCTCTCTGGGCAGCCTGGGACACTCTTCTCTCACCCTCACCCTAAGTTTCTCCTATTTCTGTGGAACCTCCTGTGTTCCAGCTTGTACCCACTGCCCCTTGTCCTATCATTGGGGGTCACTGAGAAGAGCCTGGCCTCCTGACAGTTTTTCCCTGGACCCTATAAAAAGGGTTCTCCTTCAGCTTGACTGTGAAGTGAATTAAACATAGAGCTCTGAGACTTATCTTCACCTCAATAATTAAAAAAAAAAAAAAACAAAAAAACAACCCACCACTTAATGCTGTGGATTGCTCTAAATCCAAATCCAGGGCACAAAGCAGGCTAAGCTTTAGAGGGGGCCCCAGGTTAGGAAGATTAGCACAGCTTGGAATCCCTTTCACCAAGCAGCATCACTTTCATCCCACAAACACTTACCTAGCAAGCTTGCTGAGGCCAAGAACTTGCTTGTTAGGAAGGTAGCCAATATGGACCTAGGCAGAGGAGAACAAACCAGTAAGAGAATCACTTCCCAGTGGCAGGTGAGACTCATACATAGAGAACTAGATGTGCATTCACCCCACAAGGAACCCTGGAACAGCCCAGAAGACTTAGCATGTAGGAGGAACATGGCCACCATGCAAGCCTGAAGAATCATTGAGCTAAACAGAGACTCTATGTGCCTGGTGAAGAGTAACTTTGAGGGGAAAAAGAATCCCAGCTCCTCAAAGGTCAAGGCTTATGTTCCAAGTCTTAGCAATGCCACAGATTTCATAGAATTATAGGGTTGGAAAAGACCTTCCAAGGCCATCTAGCCCAACCTCTGGAGTAACAGGGACATCCTGTACTAGATGAGGTTGCTCAGAGTCTCACCAAGCCTGGCCTTGGGTGTCTCCAGGATTGATGGGTCCTCCACCACCTCATTGGGCAACCTGCTCTACTACATTTAGGTACAAAAAGCAGTTCATTGCTCAGCACAGTCCATTTTTCTTATCTTAAAACGGATTTAAGGGAAGAGGAAGGACTGTATTTTGTTTCCAGTGAAAGCTCTGATGGGAAGAGTCACCAACATTAGGCTGCTTTGATTATTTTTACCCCTACTTTGGTAACAACATAGATCACTCTATGATGAAATCAACTTCCATTCTGCTTGAGTTGGGTTCTGCTGAACCTTCATAGTGAACATGTAGTCACACTGAGGTGGAGCAAGTTCTTGAGAAGAACAATGCTCAAGGGCAGGGGAAAGCCATTTTGCTTCTTGATTTTAGCAAGCACCACAGGTTATCAAATTAAAGTGAATTCACAGTTAACAGGTTATCAAGTAGTGTGTCACTCTACCACAGACTTGAAAAATGAGCCAAGACACAACAAGGGGGGTGTCAGTGTAGGATTCTGCCTGAGTGCTTTGCCTAGAGGCCCCATCTAAGAATCCTATATGGCTGTACCTGCACTTGCAGGTACCCCAGTGCACCTAATTACCTGGCTAACTGGCTCTTTCCTATCCCTTCTCTTGGGTAATCAACCCCCTGACACCTGAAAAGACATGAGACATTTCAGATAAAGCAAGAGATATAAACTTAGCAACAAGCATAAGGGTATTTCTGCAGATTTCTTAGTTTCATTTAAGATAGAACTGCAAATATGAGACCTGCTGGTGAGGATTTGCAGCCTGTTTGATGGACCCCACAGGAGAATGGGCAGGCTGAGAACATTCAGAGGAATACACCAAGTTATTTAGTAAAAGGAGCAGATCCAGACTGGTGTTTGTGAGGAGATAACCCCAAACTAAACAGGCTAAAGAGCTGTATAGAAGAAGGAGTAACAAGGAGAACACACACAGTAGCTGTAACCAAGAATAAGAGGTGAAACACAAAGTTGGCAGAGAAGAATTCGTCTTGTTCTCCAGTATCTAACACTAACAGCAGGAAAAGGAAGCCAATTGAGTTGACCCCACTAAAAACAAACAGCTTCTGTTTGTGGATTTGATATTTTCGGGAAGACAGGCTGCTTGGAATCAATGTGGCACTGCCTGAATTTCCCAGAAAACAAAAAGACTTGCTGCTCTCAGGCTTGTGAGCACTTGATGGCAAAAATTAGATCAGACTAAGCTCCATCCTTCTGTGCTGAGATCTGCAGAAGGCACTACCTGCTCTGAAATCTAGCATGGTTAAAGTGGAGGATTTTTATTTTCTTTTTTGCAGAGTTGCTGGTATCACAGTTATAATATCAGCCCTTTTCATGGGACTCCCAACTTTAGCAGCCCCTTGTCAGCCAATTTTGACTCCCACCCCTCTTCCTGTCCAGAGCTGCTTATTTAAGACAGGGTTGCTAATTAGAAGCCTTTTTTTCCTACTCAAAAGGAGGGCTCATGAAATGAACGTGCATCAGATAGCTCTGAGCCAGAAGCTAAATCCATGGCAAGAGCCAGTGTGCAGGGTGAGCTGGTTTAATATCAAGATGTCTGCCCTCAAGGCTTGGGGCTGCTTCTCAAAGAAGAGCTTTGATACGAAATGTCAGAAACCATTAGATTATTCAGACCAAGGAAGGGTTGAGCTTTGTATTTTAGAAGCTTAAATTCAAATAAAACCCGCATTAAGGAGGTTTTCCTTGTTTGTGTTCTGGAAATTAACCTCTGGAATCATAGCCATAAGCAGTAAATACTTAGAGCTTTATAAGCTTTGTAGTCCCAGCTAGAAAATATCTTTTATATGTACTTTTTTGGGTCCTTCATCACATTTCCCACATTCATTTTAGGAGGAAGAGTTACCTTTCCAACAAACGGAACAAGGTGATGCTCACACAAGGAGAACATGTCTATGTCCTTCACAATTACCATCTCATCGTGATCTTCATCAAAGATGGCATCATTCAGAACATCTGAAATTAAAACACCAGCATTAAACAGTCACAAATGCACCAGCAGAGAAGGTTCTACCAGCTCATATTTGAGAAAGCTTGTAGCAAGAGCTTTCAGCATTACAGATTTTTAGGGTTAAAATACAGGAAGCAAGTAAGGATTAACTTAGCAGCCCCCTGAGAAGTCCCCCAAATGACCCTGACACAGGTTTCAGACCACCACAGAGGATGCAGGCAGATTTACCATGCTCATGGAGGTTAAAAGCATAAAATTTTTCATCTTAAGAAGCTGAGCCTTTTGAAGGGCAAGAGAGAAAAGCCACATGGGGGAAGGGGAGACACCATGGGAGGGAAGGGGAGACACCATGGGAGGAACTCTGCAAACAAGTCAGCTTGAAGTCAGTCTGACTAAATGGTGTTATTTCTAGGAACCAGATGACATACACCACACCCAGAAGGGGAAGCAGGGTGCTGAGGGTCTTCATCCTCAGCACTCGTGGTGGCAATCATTGAGATCTAAGAGTTGTGCCTGCTCTGCTTGCCTTGCCCTGACACCCACGTACACCTAATGGCCACCATCTGCTGTCAATAATGTATCATCATCATCACCACGGAGCATTTTAATTTCCTCCTTGCTATCAGCACTACACAGGTAACCCTGGAAACTGGGAGCAAGATGTTCTGCCTGCAAGGCACGTCCTTCCTGAGGAGGGGTGGCAACCTGCAAGAGAGGGACATCAAAGCCCAGAAGGCTTTTGATTAGGTCAGAGAGCAGGGGGCACAAGAGTGGCCAGGAAGCAACTCTGGGAACGTCCATCCTTCTCTTCTTCAAATTTTAGAGCCTGGCTGACTCCAAACACCACTGGAGAGGATTTTGATTACATGGGGAGAGCCCATGGAGGTGGGTAATAATGAATTGAGCCAGGAATGGGGAGAATCTGAAGCAGCGCAGGTTCAGAGGAGAAGGGAGACAGAAGCTGCCCGAGTTGTTGGCTCCCTCCCATAGCACCCTGCAGACGTGCCATTTCTACAGCAGAAAGGCAAACAGTGGCCTCACAAAACCTGCCACTAGACCCAGCATTATTAAAACCAAATGCAAACAGATCCAAAGAAGCATCTCCAGAGTGAGTGCTGCCGTTATTAGACCACCAGGTTGGCTCACAGCAGCCCTGCCAGCAGCACAGCCCGATGTTAGATATGGATTTACGTCAGTGGAGTCGCACATCAGACTGGGCAGAACAGCCAAAAACGGCCACAATTCTCATTAAGTCCCAGAGATGTGTGACACAGCATAAGGACAAAGCCACAGCAGAAGGTACTTCAACCATTTCATCTCATCTATATACACATCCAAGCCTCATCTAAGGAACTTGGAATCATAGAATAGATTGGGTTGGAAGGGACCTTCAAGATCCATCTAGTTCCAAGCCCCCTGCCATAGGCAGGTCCCCTCCTCTGGGCCAAGGGAGGGCAAGAGGTGTGCAAACAAAGAGGTCCATGCATCAAGAACACAACCCCAGAGGTGTGGGAGGGTTTGTACTCCTCATTTCTACAGGTCTTGCCAATTCTGCACCTTGGATTTTCTTAATATTAGCAGCACGTTGCAGCCAGGTGATAGATTGCCATCAGGGTGTTGATTTTAAGTCACTCCTTGGGAAGGAGAACCAGAGCCCATCAAGTTAAAACACAGCTTAGCATTGGCTCCTCCAGTAGCCCCTTTCCAACTGCCTGATGACACAGGAACAGGAGATAAAACAACATTAGAATGAAAGCCCCTATGTGAGCATGTGGTTGTGATATGAATGAGCTCCAGTGCCCTCTCACTCACACTTGAGAAGCTTTTTCTTCTGAAAAATAAGCCTAGCTTGGAGCCCACCTCTCCCTCTAACATCCAAGCCTTGTCTGACAAGTTAACACTCTGAATCACTCTGTATGGGGAGACAATACTATTTTATTTAACTTTCTTTGCACCCTGTGCAGGAATTTACTGCTGAAGTTATTAAAGACCAGACATATCTCATTCATGAAAAAAAGCTAAGATTCAAATTATAATACCTCGAGGAACAAGAACAAACACTTTGGGGCACTCTTCCCTCATCCCAGAGCTCAAGTCCCACTGTGGAAACTTCGTGGGACTGTTAAAACTGAACAGTCGCTTCCAGTGAACTCCTGAAATGGAGAAGAATTAAATTTCCCCCTTCAGAAAAAGCTGATTAAAAAAAAAAAAAATCAGAATTGGGAGAAGGTGGAATGAGAGAGACCTTTCAGGACTTTACGTCAGAGCTAAGCAAGAAGACCTGTTGCTATAGAAACTATTTGCATGGCTTTAATGTGACAGGGGAAAGCAAAAGCACCTCTGGCAAGCAGAGGAGCAGGTGAAGCAAAGGAAGGATGGCAGCACTCAGCAGAGCAGCTCTGCATCAGCTTCACACCACTTCACATGGCCCATTTTTACTCTGCCTGTGAGACAGATGCTGAAGTGATGCAGGCTGTTCTCCCTGGGAGATAAAGTACCTCCCCACAGGGTGTATTTGGCTCACTGCTGTATGTTAGAAGAGTTGGATGGGATTAAGAACCTTCCCCTGTCACTCCCAACCTCCAAAGAACACACCATGGCCAAACCACAGTAGTTTGTACCTTAAAGTTCCTCCCATCTGAGTAGCAAGAGAACCAGCAGTATCTCATTTCCAGAAAGGGCTGAAATAAGTGCCCAGCTCTCAGCAAAGGGCAGAGCTGCTGAGCAAACAGCCCTGTTTGTTTAAGGCACAGCCTTGCCTGTTTTCATGTAGCTCAGCACCTCTCCTCCACAGCAAAGCCAGCAGGCTTGGAAAAAAATTTATGATCAGATGCTGTCATCTATCAAAAGACCAAATGGAGAAGATTAAGGTTGTGCTTTCCCCCCCCCAGATCTTTCACCACAGGAAAAGTGCATGAATTAATGAGAGGGGAAAAGCACCAGAGAGTTCAGCAGGTGCTAATTTACTGAAGGAGATATTACTAGTTGGAGGTGTTTTTTTTGGTTTAAAATAAAAGCTGCACAGCAGAGTCACTCAGCTTCCAAGCAAATAAAGCACATGTGCAGCTTTTTGAACCACAGAGGTTGAGAAGGCAACATTATCCTCCCTCAGGATCCTTGATTTAATTTCTCTAGTAAACACACTGAAAGGATTCACTCACTGCATTTGCACACACTTCTGCTTTGTGGTACTTGGTCTCACAGCCAGCACCTCTGAGGCATCCAGCCCTTCCTAAAGGAGGGTTACATCCATCAATATTTATTTAGTCTTTTTGCATGGCCAGAAATTGCTTGAATCAACTGGAATAAAAGCTAAAGGCAATCTGCTATCAACTAATCCAACTCATCTTGATTAACTAAGAGAAGAGGTTAGTCTTTTGCAATGTAATTTACTCTCAGAGTTATGAAGCTGATGGATCTGACCCCGGAAAACACTCTTTTGGCTCTCATGCAGAAGCAGAGTTTGGAATTAAGGACTAAAACTTTGGGTATTGTGTGTCTGCCTTTGCTATCCTTACCAACACATTAAGAGGTTTTTTGTTGTAATGGCTCTTAGTCTCCTCAGATGCCCCAAGTTCTTACTCCCAAACCCCAAGTGGGATCTATTAAAAAGTACTGGGGCACAGAATAACAGGGATTAGAAGAAACCTCAAGAGATAATCTAGTCACATCCTTGTTCCTCTGATGATATTTTCCCATCGAATACTATAGAAGTGAGATCAAAATCTTTAAATATGGTTTGTCAAGGAAAGAGCAAGGTCTTTAAAAGAGCCAGGAACAAAAAGAGGAGAAAAGGCAGAACCTAGAATGAACAGCAAGAGCCAAATTAAGATATTCAGCAATTAAACCCTACTAATGGCTGAGACATGTAACAGTGCCCAGCTGCACAACACAGATAGCAAAGATGAATGAGAGGGAGAGGAGGAAAGCTCTCTCTGCACTATTGAAAACACACAAGGTGGAAGATGAAAAGCAGAAACTACTTCTCTGCTGCTCACATAAATCTGAATGGAGAGAAGAAGCAGAATTTAGACAAATTTGCCCCAAATATTGCCCCAAATTTAAGCTATGGGAAGTACAACTCAAGGCAGTCAGGCAGCTCAGTTTGGCAACCTGTCCTCCCCGAAACTCTGTCCCCAAGACTCAGTATGGTCAGAAAGGGAAAACAAAAATCAAGGCAGAAAAGCTGGTTTTGAAGGGAAAAAGCTGTCCACGAGTAGGTTAATGCTGGAAGTCACATGGGATGATTTCAGAAGAGGTGTAGATTGAGAAGTTAGAAAAGAAAATGAAAGCGAAAGCCAACCTTTCAGCTGAAGCACAAAGTACTTGTGGAAAAAAAGGACTCTGAAGTGTTATCAGAAGCTCCCCGATGCCAGCCATCAGCAGGGATCGGACTTTTTATTCAGCTGCCAACATCCTCACAACAGATGTAGGGCACTCCATACAGCAGGGCTGGACTCCAGGGAACAGAACATCAGCAGTTCCTTCCCGATTCCCATTCAAAAGTCCTTGCTGACAGCGTTTGGATCCCTACCTGCTAACACGAACTTGCCTTTTACTGTAAGAGGCAGCAGGAGAGGGAATTCCCAAGCCTTTTTTTTTTTTTTTTACGGTTTGAACTGAGTCAGAAAGGCTGAGGAGAGGAAAACCGATGTAAAAATTGGATCTTTTTCAAGCAAGATTTACTCTGCTTTGGAATCAAAAGACATTCTACACACCCATTTGCAGGGACGGGAACCACAAATATCCCCCCC
>VZTY01034817.1:16089-30586 GCA_013400935.1 Turnix velox
GGTACCCCTCTACACCTTCATTTGCAAGGATGGGAATGCCAGGTACCCCTCTACACCCTCATTTGTACGGATGAGAACCCCAGGTACCCCTCTACACCCTCATTTGCAGGGATGAGAACCCCAGGAACCCCACTACACCCCCATTTGCAGGGACGGGAACCCCAGGTACCCCTCTACACCTTCATTTGCAGGGACAGGAACCCCGAGTACCCCTCTACACCCTCATTTGCAGGGATGAGAACCCCAGGAACCCCACTACACCCTCATTAGTAGGGACGAGAACCCCAGGTACCCCACTACACCCTCATTTGCAGGGATGGGAATCCCAGGAATCCCCCAACACCTTTGCTTCTGGAGCCCCAAAACAGGTCTGGGATCTCCTCTTCCCTTCTGTCACTGCCTCAGCTTTTATTCCCGGTTTTGGAAAAGAAAACAATACCAAAATACCACCTCATCTGATAAAAGGACCGAGGGAAAAGGACCTTGCCCCAGGAAATTCAAATCCCTTTCAATACAATCAAAACCTCCCACCAGTACCGAACTCGGCGCGGAGGAGGGGGAAAAAAGATTAAAAAAAATCAACAAGTTTCAACAGCGGAGCTTAAAAAGTTGCCATCGGAAGAGGAACAGCAAAAGCAGAGAAGTTTAAAAGTTCAGTATTATGGAATTTCTAAATAAATAAAGCCGGGGGGAAGGAAGGAAGGGACGGAGAGACAGACCTTAAGGTAGAGGCGTTTCAGTCACACCCGGCAGGTGACTCACTGAGAAGGAGCATCAAAGGGCCAAGAAAAAAAGGGGAAAAAGCCCGTTTTAAGCAATAAAAATAGGAAGCACTGCTGGTCAAACAGGGCTCACTGAGAAGGGCCAAGAAAAAAGGGAAAAGCCCGTTTTAAGCAATGAAAATAGGAAGCACTGTTGGTCAAACAGGGCTCCAGCGCCCAGCATGATGCCAAGGAAAAGGGGAAAAACCCATTTTAAGCAACAAAAACCCCAGAATTACGGTAGGTCGAAAGCACCACGGGTTTGAGGGCACCCCTCCCAGGCGGGGCGGACTGTCCCCTACCCGAGATGGTCTCCTGGTAGCCCTTGGTGAAGAACTGCATGGCGGTGGCCGCCCTCCAGGGGGTTTTCAGCAGCCCTTGCCTCTCGGGGTCCTCTCCCAGGGAGCGGAGGATGGTGGTGTAAGCGGCGGCCAGATCGGGCAGGCTCAGCTCGTTGTCCTCCTCGCTGCGGGGCCGCTCTCCCCTCCATCCCTCCCCGCCGCCGCTGCTGCTGCTGGGACCGCGCGGCTTCTCGGCTGCTGTGGAAGCAAGGGGCCGCTCCTGCCGTGCGTACCCATTACAGCTGCGGGTTGTCTCCATGTAAAGTCCCGGTATGGACGGAGAGCGAACGGGACGGAGCAGCAAACAGAGTGTATCAGAGAAACGTCACCTCAGCGATGCCACCCACCACAGCCCGCCGCCGCCTCCGCCGCCCGCTTTTATAGCGCCCGCGCCAACGCCATTGGCTGCGTTCCCCGCGACGTCAGTGGCGGCGGCTTTGCGCGCGGCACGTGAGCAGCGCGCGCTCGGCGCTGTGAGGAGGGAGCGCTCTGAGCCTGTGGCTCGTCTGGGGTGAAAAAGGCCTTTAATGGGTCTTGTTGTGGAGAAATCAACAGAAAAAGGACCTTGAGGTGTTGGAGAGGGTCCAGAGGAAGACTGTAGAGATTATGAGAGGGCTGGAGAAACTCTCTTCTGAGGACAGGCTGAAGGAGTTGGGGTTGTTGAGCCTGGAGAAGATTCAAAGGAGCTTCTCAATGCCTGAGGGAAGGGGGGTACAGAAAGGCTGCGGTAGGGATTTTGAGTAGGATATGTGGTGGAAAGGCTAGGAATAATGGATGCAAAGTGGAAGAGGGGAGATTTAGGCTGGAGAGAAGAAAGATATTCCTTGCTGTGAGGGTGCTGAGAGGTTTCCCAGACAGGCTGTGGATGCCACTTGAGAAGAGTGAATCACAAACCATTTCATTCTATTTCCCAAGAATAACGACCAAAATGGATGACAGGATCCTAAAATACCAGCCTCCCTCATGAGGATCTGCCCCTCTGTGAAGATGGAGGATCCTCAGGGTCTGAGGTGATGAGACAATGGAAGAGGTTGCCCAGAGAGGCTGTGGATGCCCCCTCAATCCCTGGCCAGGCTGGATGAGGCACTGAGCAACCTGGTGTGGTGGGAGGTGTCCCTGCCCATGGCAGGAGGGTTGGAACAAGATGATCTTGAAGGTCCCTTCCAACCCAAACCATTCTATGATTCTATGATCATCCAATTCCAAGCCCGGTCCAACTGAGGTCACTGAGAAGAGCCTGGCTCCATCCTCCTCGCACTCACCCTTTCCATATTTATCAACATGACTGGGATCACCCCTCAGTCTCCTCCAAGCTGCAAAGCCCCAGCTCCCTCAGCCTTTCCTCATCAGGGAGATGCTCCAATCCCTTCATCATCTCTGTGTCTCTGTGCTGGACTCTCTCCAGCACTTCCCTGTCCTTCTTCAACTGAGAATCCCACAAATGGACACAATATTCCAGCTGTGGTCTCACCAGAGCAGAGGGGGAGGAGAACCTCTCTCCACCTACTGATCTCACCCCTTCTCTTGCAGTCCATTAGGTAGGGAAGGTTTAGAAGGAAACTTCCCTCCAGCTGAAGCTATTTTTGGATTTTATCAGTTAGGAACAGTCTGAGGATTCAGTCTGAGGCTGTAATGCTCCACCAGCCCTCACCCCAACCCTCAGCTGGCTGCAACAAATATTTCCCACATTGCCATCCAAAACCAACAGCCCAGATGCAAATATTTTCTGAATTGTCCCCAAAATGAATATCCCAAGTGCTAAAAAACCCTCTCCTCTCACACCGGATGTGTCCCCAGGGCAGGAGGGACGACAATTGGTGAGGAGGAAATGGTGAATTGGCCCGGGGGAGATAAGGAGGGGAAGCAGATGTGGGAGGAGGAGGGATGGAGAGAGGAGTATGACTCACTGCCTTTCCTCTCGCTCCTCCTGCTACAAGAGATGCGTTTAACCAAGTCAAGCAAGGAAAAAAAAAAGGCAGAATAAAACGAAAAAACAAACAAAAAAATTAAATAAAATAAAAAATCCCAGTGGCAGCAGTAACACACCCGGACTCATTCCATTTCCCATCACTGGTTTTACCAGAAGGCAGCTGGGATGGATGACTCAGGTGAAATGAAGGGGCTGGAGATGGGCTCCAGACAGGATTGGCTGTGGCTTCAGCACCTCAGGGGCTACAACTGGGAACAGGAGCTGCTGCACTGGGAGGTGTAATGCCCTCAACTCCATCCCCAGCATCAAGGGCCATGGAGATGATGAGAGGGCTGGAGCACCAACCTTCTGAGGACAGGCTGAAGGAGTTGGGGATGTTGAGCCTGGAGAAGAGAAGGCTCAGGGGGGACCTCGGAAGAGCTTCTCAGTACCTGAAGGGGGCTAAGGAAAGGCTGGGGTAGGATTTTTGAGTAGGATACATGATGGAAAGATGAGGAGTAATGGATGTAAATAGGAAGAGGCTAGATATAAGAAAGAAGTTCTTTGCTGTGAGGGTGGTGAGACCCTGGAAAAGGTTGCCCAGAGAGGCTGTGGATGCCCCCTCAATCCCTGGAGGTGTTTAAGGCCAGGCTGGATGAGGCACTGAACAACCTGGTGTGGTGGGAGGTGTCCCTGCCCATGGCAGGGGGGGTTGGAACTAGATGATCTTGAAGGTCTTTTCCAACGCAAACCATTCTATGATTCCACGATTCTGCAGATGGGACCTGAGTTTTAACTTCCCTGGTGAGCTGTGAGCTCTCATGCTTTAGGGCTGAAGGTGGGGAATGAAAAAGTCAGTTTTGCAGCTTTCCCTTCATGCCTTCACAGGGCAAGGACACAGAATCTCAGCATCATAGAGGTTGGAAGGGACCTTCAAAGCCTATTTTAGTGCAACCTCCTGCAGTGACAGAGCCATCCTGCACTAGATGAGGTTGCTAAAAGGCTGGGGTAAATCATACACAAAAAGATGCCCTGTTTTTTTTTTCTGTTCACTATAAAGCAGGAGCTTTCACAGTACTGAGCTCAGAGTCTGAAGTGGGAGATGATGAATTCCACCTTCTCAAGCCATCTCTGTCAACCCAGCCTATCATTAAGGGCTCAAGGAGGACAAGAGCACCCTGGATCGATCCTGCAATTAACATCAAGGCAAAACAGAACCCAAACGTGGTCCTCAAATAATAGATGCCCTCAAGGCTGTGATGGAAGCTGATGTCACAGCTGATCTCCCTAGGAGATCAATCCAGCTTGGGATTTATCAGCCCCTGGATTGCAGGGTGTCACTTGAGAAGAGTGAATCACAAACCATTTCATTCTATTTCCCAAGAATAACGACCAAAATGGATGACAGGATCCTAAAATACCAGCCTCTCTCTTACATGAGGAACTGTCCCTCTGTGAAGATGGGAGGATCTTCAGGATCTGGAGTGGTGAGACACTGGAAGAGGTTGCCCAGAGAGGTTGTGGATGCCCCCTCAATCCCTGGAGGTGTTTAAGGCCAGGCTGGATGAGGCACTGAGCAACCTGGTGTGGTGGGAGGTGTCCCTGCTCATGGAAGTGGGTTGGAACTAGATAGTCTTGAAGGTCCCATCCAACCCAAACCTTTCTATGAATCTGCAGATTCTCCCCTCACTCACTTTCCCACCACTATTACCCCCAAATCAATAATGTCATTTACAGAGTGGATTGTTCCCTGGCAACAACAAGGTCTGAGAGTGTCCCTGCCAATTTCCTCTGCTCTTTCCCTCTGGTTGAATCCACAGCCTCAAGTGGCTCTTTGCACAGCCTGAGCCAGATCTCTCGTGTCTTTGCCTGCCTTGAAGTCAATTAAGCCCTATTGCATTTATATGACAGCACATCAGCCTCAAGGGGAGAGAAAAACAGCCAGATCTGCTCTTCTCCATCAAAAAAAAACCCCTTTTTCTGCATAAAACCCCCAACCTTCTCATAGACCTCTCTCACCACTGTTATCTTCTCAGATTAACCACCAAGTTGAGCCCCTCCATGGCTATATTCTTTGGGAAAGAAGTTGGGATTTGCTTCACAGACAGAAAATGTTTTGTCCAAAACACAGGATCTCCTGCCCACTCCAAGCTGCTTGAATTTGGCTTTTCCACCCCAAAACTGTTGCCTGGTGCTACTCGTGATCATGCTCCAGCACCAAATAGTTGGACGTTGGTCTGTAAACAGGTTCTAATCAACAATGGAAACAACTAAACCAGTTAAACCCCCTCTTTGAAAGGCAACCATCAGCTTTACACCATGCACACCTCATGGCCTGTCCATCCTTTAAAGCATCCTGAGAGAAAATCCCAAATCAGGAATTCCCCCTTCTGTGAGATTCTGTTTTATTTTTCAGAAAACCCAAAACAGACAAAAAAAAAAACAAACCCAAATCAAATCCAGCAGAGAATGAATTAGCAAAACACTCCTTGCATGAAGATATAGAAATATCAATAATTTTTTCAATTTCAACAATAGAAACATGTTCTAAAACAGAGGAATTTACCTTTTCCAATCAGAGAATTCCCAGGGAAAACGCTCTAAATTGGATCTCTTCATCCTCAGGTGTCATGCTGAAATTTAAAATTATTTTAATTTCTCCTTAAAACATTTCAAATTTCCAAGTTTGCTTTGAATACACTTATAAGAGAAGTTGAATCTGATGGCCTTAAGACTTATTTAATGATGAAGATGGCAAAGGAGATGACCTCAAAAGAAACATTCACATTTTATTTTAAAAAAACCAAACATGACATAAAACAACAGCAAGGTTTTCAAGCTCTCAACACTTCCTGCACCCTGCAGAGGCACAGACTGAGAAAAATAGGTTTTTCCCATCAATTGATGAGAGTTGATAACTCCATACAAAGAATTTGATAATAAAAAAACCTTCTAAGAGACCTTTTTTAGAGCAAGGCACTGTCTTTGCTGCTGCTCTTTGAGCAAGGCAGCACATTTCTCCCTACCCTTCCCAGGAAGGCACCAACTCACTCAGTTTGGCTTGAAGGCAAAAGCTGACAACCTGACATTTGTAGATTGATCTAAAGGCTTGGTTTTTTTGGGTAAATTTGAGTCCTCTGAGTTTTGCTCCTCATTCTTCTTTGCTGCTTCTTCTTCTTCATCAGTGGGGCGCTTCCTCTTTTTATCCTCGGAGATCTCATTAACTTTTCCTCCTCCTTTTGCTTTCTCAGTCCACACCTTCAAAGAAAACCACATCATTCAGCAGGAAACCATGAATCAGGCCACAAAAAGTCACCATTTATATTTTATACACCTTTTTTTTAAAATTTTCCTTAGATGATAAGGAAGCACTGAAACGATTTCTTTTAAGATCTAATAAGGAACAATATTCCCCACTTTCCCCTTTTTTTAAAAGGGAATTCCCCTTCAAAACTGTATTTCTTTTGAGCCTGTACTTGAAAATGAAGCTCTCATTTGCCCAGAAAGGCAATTAATAAACACAAAAGACCTTAGAAAACAAATTAAACAGCGGGGTTAGGGGTCACCGTGTTGATTCAAGGTTCAGGCTGCCACGCTCTTAACTGCATCAGGTGGGAATTAAGAGACACCACCCCCACAAAACTGTGTTTTTACCATTCTCTCATCTGAGGAGAGCACCCTGAAGCGACTCATGCCTTCTTTGATCACTTCTGCTTCATCCAGACCAGGGTTATCTGCCAAAATATTGGCTCTGTTCTCTTCCAGCCACATCTGGAATCCTGTCTTTGGTCTAAAAGAAGCAAACAAGAACCAATCCATTTCAGAAGGTGACAAGAAAAGCATATCCCCCCCCAAAAAAAACCCCATCACCTAATGGGGCTTTTATATTTTATAAAAAGAAAAAGACACACACACAGAAGTGAGCAGTTTGCTTTCTTCTGTTGCTGTGTGCTTAAAGAACTTGCTGACAAGGCAAGATTAAGTCTTTTTATTAAAGCCGTGATATATCTGGAGATTAAAATTTTTATTTTGCAATGACAAAGCATAAAAAGGCTCTTTTCCCCTTTTCTGACAGGGCCCCATCAGGCTAAAAATAGAGCATTTCTATTAGCAGGTCTCACAGTTCTCCCTGTCACTTGTTTTAGAACATTATCTCTAAAGGTTAATGAAAAGAAAGCCAGTCCCAATGAACAATAATTACCTTCCTCTTCCTCAACTAAATGAAATGCCATTATCATAATGCAAATTTCATGAGGGTTGGGATTGTTAGAAAGCACACCTGCTCCAGAGGAACAAGATAAGAGTCAATTCTGAGCTGAGAAGAGATATTCCTCTGCTGATGGCAGCTTTGTGTTTCATTTCACACAATATCAGGGCTTGGAAGGGATCATCTGGAGCAGGAACACCCAGATCAGGTCCCACAGGAAGGGGGTTTGAGAGAAGGAGACCCCACACCCTCTCTGGGCAGCCTGGGACACTCTTCTCTCACCCTCACAAAGGTTTCTTCTCCTCTTTCTGTGGAACCTCCTGTGTATTTTTTAAAAAAAGAAAACAATCTTTTACACTTTTACATCTCCTGCCCCATGACACTCACCTCTTATTTTCAGTGTTCTCCTGTGCAGTGACTTTGACATCATGGGAATCATTTCCTGCTGTTTCTTCTCTTTCTTCCACTGTTTTTTCACCGGAGTTGTGTGTGCGAGGCTGGAAGAAGGAGGCTGCTAAAGCCTGGACAAATTGAATTTCAAATAATAATATTAAAAAAATCAAAAAGACATTTCCTCTCAGACAACTGATACGATACAGACTAAGAGAAACCAAATCTTTCCTAAAGGTGTAATGGTGATGGCATCTAAACAACCCCGTTTCAGTAAACACTATATAGAATCATAGAATAATAGGATGGTTTGGGTTGGAAGAGATCATAGAATCATAGAACAGGATGGTTTGGGTTGGAAAGGATCATAGAATCATATAATAATAGGATGGTTTGGCTTTGAAGGGACCATAGAATCATAGAATAATAGGATGGTTTGGGTTGGAAAGGACCTTAAAGATCATCAGGTTCAAACCCCCCTGCTTAAATGAACTTTTCCATCCAAGACTCAATCAGGAGGGTTTTCTGGCTGGATAAAAGCTGGTAAAAATTCAATTTGCTCAGAGAAATGATGTAAAAAAAAGGCCAGAAACATGAATTACCTGCTTGGATTTGGGTTTGGGAATCAGAGGTTTGATAACCGGGGGGTTCTGCTTGTTTGCAGCTTGACTGCCAGACAAAGTTTTCTTGGAGTATTTGCTCATGGTATCTAGAACATTGGCTGAGGGGAGCACAGGGTCCCTTTTGTTAGATGACACCTAGATAAACAGATAAATGCATGTTTTATTTATTTTCTCTCAAATCCCCCCCAGGGAATCTTTCATGGTTATACTGTAAACTTTAGATATAGTAAAGTTTTGTGATTTTTAGAATATTGCCATCAAATTCTTACCTTAAAGGGGTTCACCCTTCCTTGGCTGCTGGATGCAATTACCACTAGTTCATAGGAAAGAAGAAAAAAAGAAAAAGAATGTAAAAATGGACATCTGTGTATTCATATTTAAATCATTGAATGGTTTGGGTTGGAAGAGACATCAAAGATCAAAAAGATCCAAACCAAAGAATTTCTTTCCTCTCTTGAGGTTGGCTCAATCTCCCCTCTTCCAATTTGCATCCATCACTCCTAGTTCTAACATCCTGGACCCTATAAAAAGTCCTACCCCAGCCTTTCTGGAGCCCCCACCAGGCTTGAAAGTGGTTGAATAAAGAAAAAGAGATTTAATAACCTCCAAAAGGTTACCCTACACAGCCTTAGCTATTATTAATCAACAGAAATGCCATACAGAAGAAGCAAGAGCTTCAAATACAAATCCACAGGAAAGACTCAGCACTTCCTCCACTCCCAAATCCGTTTCCACTCCCAAGTATTCTTCTTGGAGGGTTGGGAGCTGAGAAGAATCAAAGAGGCTGGGTCTAGATACAAAGCTAGATATAAGAAGGAAATTCTTTATGGTTAGGACAGTGAAACACCGGAAGAAGTTGTCCAGAGAGGCTGTGGATGCCCCCTCAATCCCTGGAGGTGTTTAAGGCCAGGTGGGAGGTGTCTCTGCCCTTGGCAGAAGGCTGGAACTAGATGATCTTTAAGGTCTCTTCCAACCCATACTATTCTATGGTTCTATTTTATGGTCTCAGAGCTTTTGGGAGGGGTTACTAACTCTGCCTTGGAAGTACAACCAATGAACGTGCTTGTGATTAGTAAAATTAATCAATTGTTCTTATTTCTACCCTTTCCCTTCATGGCACAGAACTGATTCAGCATTTGGCACAGCTAAAGCAAGTAGGAAAATGCTGTGGAACATCATTAGGAACCACCAACAGGCAGAGGGAATCTCTTAAAAAGAAGAGAGAACCAGTGCAAGTTACCACTTGATGAGACTGTTCTGCTCTAACTAGCAATAGGAGAAATAAAGAGAGGAGCTGGAATTAAGAAGCAGGAACATCCTGGAATAAACAGATTTACTCACCAGACTTTGGAGCAGTTGCTTCCACTGAAGTGCCAACTTTGGAGAAAGGATTAGGCCCTTCAGAAAAAAAGAGAGTTACACACTTCAGAACTTGTTAAAAAAACCCAAACCCCCCCAAACAGACAAGCTAGTAAAGTAATCTACTTAGAAATACAACCTAAAACATTCAGCTTTCTCCTTAAATTCCTAAATGTCCAGGCATCTACTTGCCTGCCAGTTCACCTCCTGCAAGAGCTGAGCAGAAACACCCAAGTAAGACCCATAATATATTTTTCTTACTCTGTTTAGGCACTTGTGGTGTTTCTTCTGCTTCCTCACAGGCATCATCTTCCTCCTCAGCATCTTCCATGTCATGGTCCTGCTGAATGTTTCTGCCCTGTGGTCGCCTCCACTCTGTGGCTGTGTGGCTGTAACTACATGGAAGGAATTAATTAGAAAGGAAGAATTTGCCACTTTGAGAAGGAAAAGAGGAACAAAGGAACTTACTTAGTTGATTTAGGAAATAATATTTGGCATTAATTTGCATCTGATTGAACTGAGCACTGGAAGAGGTTGCCCAGAGAGGCTGTGGATGCCCCCTCAATCCCTGGAGGTGTTTAAGGCCAGGCTGGATGAGGCATCGAGCAACCTGATCTAGTGGGAGGTGTCCCTGCCCATGGCAGGGGGGTTGGAACTAGATGATCTTGAAGATCCCTTCCAACCCAAACCATTCTATCTATGATTTACCATTTTCACCCTGAAATTACCTGTAGTAGCAGCTTAAAGACCATACATGGCCATGAAACTACCCAGAATGAACACTCCTGAGCTTCAAACTGGATGAAAAGCTGAACATGAGCCAGCCATGTGCACTCACAGCCAAAAAAAAAAACTGTATCAGAAGAGCCATGGCCAGCAGGTCCCTGTTCTGCTCTCCTCAGATCCCACCTGGAGTTACTGCCTTCAGCTCTGGAGCCCTCAGCACAAGGAGGACATGGAGATGGTGGAGAGGGGACAGAGGAGGTCATGAGGAGGATGATGCAAAGGCTGGAGCCACCTCTGCTGTGAGGACAGGCTGAGAGAGCTGGGGCTGTTGATGCTGGAGAAGAAAAGGATCCCAAGAAGACCTTCTGGAAGACCTCCCAGTGCCTGAAGGGGCTCCAGGAAAGCTGGGGAGGGGCTGTTTGCCAGGGCATGGAGACACAGGATGAGGGGCAGTGGCTTGAAACTAAACCAGTGTAGGTTTAGATGAGATATAAGGAAGTTCTTCCCCATGAGGGTGAGGAGACATGAGGAAGAGGTTGCCCAGAGAGGTGGTGGAGGCCCCATCAAGCCTGGAGACACCCAAGGCCAGGCTTGCTGAGGCTCTGAGCAACCTCATTGAGTGCAGGATGTCTCTGTCACTGCAGGGGGTTGGACTGTGTTCCAGAAAAGCTCATCAGAGGGACCAAAACCTTAATCAATCGAAATGCCAGTTACCCAGCATTCAAATGCTTTCGGAAATCCTCTTCCTCCTCCTCTTCATCTTGCTGTGCTGCTGCTGCTGCCAACTCGTTTGCTTTTTCTACAGCCACCTCACTCAGCCTNAGCTGGAGTGTTGTGTCCAGTTGTGGGGACTTCACTCAGTTGAAGAAGGACAGGGAAGTGCTGGAGAGAGTCCAGCACAGAGTCACAGAGATGATGATAGGGTTGGAGCATCACCCTGATGAGAAAAGGCTGAGGGAGCTTGGGCTCTGCAGCTTGGAGAAGAATGAATGAATAAATGAATGAATGAAAGAATGAATGAGGGGTGACCTCATTCATGTTGAGAAATATGGAAATGGTGTCAGGAGGATGGAGCCAGGCTCTTCTCAGTGACATCCAATGACAGGAGAAGGGGCAAAGGGTGCAAGCTGGAACACAGGAGGTTCCCCAGAAATAGAAGAAACTTTGTGAGGATGAGAGAAGAGTGTCCCAGGCTGCCCAGAGAGGGTGTGGGATCTCCTTCTCTGCAGACATTCCAACCCCAAAAGGAAGCCTCAGGGATTCTCCCTAAGTTTATGTGTTTCTACTTACAGCAAACATCTTCATTAAAAGCTCCTGCTGTTCTTTCACTGTCTGGTTTCTTGTGGTTTCCTCAATCTCGTAGCCATTTTTGGACAAGTAATCTACATGGTTGTGAAACACAACTGAGCGCCAGTACTGCTCCTGGAAAAGGGGAAAAGAAACATGGTTGAAGGTCAAAAAGTGGAAAAAAAACCAGCCCACGAGCCAAATCCTAACAATTTACAATTGTATTAACTTATTCTTCAACATTTATTTTATACTAAGAGTGAGGGGTGGATCATTCTCTTCAAAAGCCAGGTTAGAATTTTATCTTCATTTCTATTCTCTGCAGCACAGCTCAAGACTGAAATGTTTAAAACTGTAAAAAATTGAAAGAAAAAAAAAGTATATTCTTCTAGAAGTTCTCCACAGGTGCATTTTGCTTCAGGCAGCCTCCACTTTAAGAAAAGAAGTGAAGTTTGAAAGCCAGGTTGATTATATGCATTGGAAGACTTAAGCAAAGTGCTCCAAAATCTTTCAAAGAGCTTTTAAAAATTTAGTTATGCCCCAAATGTTAAAAAAAAAAAAAATCGATACTTTCGCAAGGTTCTTGGTTTGGATTCCTAGAATGTTAATCATGATCCACTAAAGAAGTCCTAAGAGAGGAAAAGAAAGCATTTCTTGGTCTAGTAATTAATTATATGTAGATATAACTTTTGCAGCTGTATTTTGTGTTCTTTTAGAAACGACAGGGGTTTGGAAAGTGAGCAGGGACAGAGAATCATACCTCTATAGGGTTGGGAGAGGCCTTCCAAAGCCAACTACTCTAACCCTCTGCAGCGAACTAAAGCAAGCTGGAGAAGCTACACAAACCACTGAACCCCAAAGAACTCCTCAACCACATGTTTCATTGGGATTTTGTGCTCCCCTCCTCTCACAGCAGAGCTTTTTTAAATATGAATCTCATGGAAGAGGTTGCCCAGAGAGGCTGTGGATGCCCCCTCAACCCCTGGAGGTGTTTAAAGCCAGGCTGGATGAGGCATTGAGCAACCTGGTGTTGTGGGAGGGTGTCCCTGCCCAACTAGATCATCTTGAAGGTCCCTCCCAACCCAAAGTATTCTATGAAATCCCTACTATGGGGCCAGCTAGGACTATGAGCTGTAGACTGCACACCATTCCATACCTCCATCTGTCCCTTCTCTGTTGCAACTTGACAGTAAGGGAGTTGAAAGGACAGTATGGCCACAGCAGGTCGGGGTAGGGTAGGAGGGAATCTGGCTCCTTTGCAAGGAATACACCTGTGGAAGGCAAACAAAAAATCCTTTATACAATCCTCAGCACCTTCACTCACTTCTACACCTAAACCTCCTGAGAGGTGTAGTGGGAGATGTGTCTGCCCATGGCAGGGGGGTTGGAACTAGATGACCTTTGGGATCCCTTCTAACCCAAACCATTCTATGATTCTCTAAGTCTGGTGGGTCCTTTCTGTGACTCAACAGTTTGTCTGACCCTGTCCCCCATGCAGAGTGCACCTTGACCTCAAACCTTGTCATTATGTATTATTCATCTTTGTGAAATCCCTATCTTAATCAATATTTCTTTACTTCCCTCTTATGAATGATCTTAAGTGAATAAATATTTCTTTACTTCTCTCTGATGAATGAGATCTGTGCCTCACACAGGACTGAACACAGCAAATGCAAATCCAATCTATTAAAATCAGGAGCTGCTGATTAACCCCTGGAAAAGAGCAGGCACATCTAAGCCTCCCATTTGTTTTCCTAAAGGGTTTTTTTTTTAATTTATTTTTTGGACAAAAGTGCAAAAAGAAAAAAAAAAAAAGAGAGAGATGAAACAGATAAAACAGAAAGGGAAAAAGCTTAGGCTTAGTATTTCATTCTATTAAAATGATTACTTTCACTTCAGCAAAACACTGACTGGGGGAAGAGCTGTGTTTCCAGCAGCACTGATGCACAAGTGTCTGGTTTTAGAGGCTCCTCTTTCAGACAGAAGGAAAACAAAAAAGAACAGGAAGCATTAGTGCTCTGGGGCTCTCTTAATTAAGGCATATGGTATTTCAACAAAGCTCCCAACTTCTTATCTTTAATAAGCTCCTGCCTTTGAATAAAATGTTCTCTGCAGCTCAGAGAGCAGCCCCCTCTTTCTTGGAATAAAGGGGAAAAAATATCTCCTGGTGACAAACAGAAAGCTGACCATCCCATCAATCTGCTCTGTTCTGCCTATTTTGGGGGTGAATTTTCTGGAGTTTAAGCTTTGGAGGAAGAAACAGACAGGGATTTGATATTTACCAGTGATGGCAAATGGTTTTCCTTATGACACAAACCAGAGGATTACAAAGAGCATCATCACATAAATTGAGATTAAAAAAAAAGTCTCCCAAGACCAATTGTGCTTGCCCATCAATCTTTAAAAAAGCCTAAATTTCAGTAAAATATGTGAGCTGATGGATTCTGCCATGGTAGGAAAAGGGCACAAATCACCAAATAAAGAGGACTACTAACAGAGCTTAGCAACTGGAGTTATTTAGATGTCACCATTAGAACATTTTATAAAGTAATGGCCAGCTTGTAGGAAATAGTAGAGCAATTTCACAGGCAAAATTATCCCTCATGGCCACAGTTTAAATATTCATCTCATAAAAGGCAGTTCTTATATCAATAGGCCTAATGATGCAGATTGGGTTCTTCTCAAAGGGATGTAAGGGGAAAATGTAGCTGAGACAAAAAACAACCAGCAGCAAAACACAAAAAAAACCCACCAACACCCAGAGACCCCCAAAAGCCCAAACCAACCCAAATCCATAACATCACCCATTGCTTTTCAGGAGGTTTCTCTAGCAAAACTTGCTCTTATGAATGTGTTTGCAGAGATATGATCTCTAGGGAGGGGATTTTGCCCCT